>LS055290.1:0-17614 GCA_900241095.1 Acartia tonsa
AAAAAAATTTTTAAAATTTTATAAAAAAAATAATTATTATTTTTTTTATTTATTTTATAAAATTTTTTTTTTTAAATTTTATTTTTTTTTTTTTTTTTTTTTTTTTTTTTTTTACTCTCCTTTGTTTCTGCTATTAAAAAATTACTGAGGTTATTTGTGTACCAATTTATCGATATCAAAATTAGGATAAAAATCAACCAAAAAATTTAATAAAAATGTCTAAACTTTTAATAAATGAAATAAATAAGAGTTAAAAACTTTGGGTACCAGTGTAATTTACAGTCCAATGTTCCGTTCTTCCCTGGATAATGCTTAGTAAAAATGAAATATTAAAATTTCATCAATTATATTTTCAATTCATTATTACTATTTTTTTTTAAACAAGACTTATCTTTTGAGTAGTAGCGATGCTACCCTTCATGTCAGGTGTACGATTTGTTGGTTACTAAGTTACCTACGTTCTTTCATAACAACGCCCATAATATTTGAAAAATTGTTACAAGTATTATTAGGTCATGTAATAAGGGATAAATAAGAAATATCCACAAGGTTAAGAACATGTCTTTAAGTGGAGGGTTCTTGGTCAATATTTTTACGAGCTAGCCCAGTTTTCATTAAATCATCCTTGTTGTTTTTTTCATTTCCAGATGTGGGTAAAATTGGTGCAAAAGCCATTAACATAAAAATTAGTAAAAACACCTTTTTTTCCATGGAAAAAGCAAAAAGTGTATGCGCAGTAACAATAATGTATATGGGTAGCTAACAGGGATCTAAAGAGATAAGACAATGGCCGATAAATTGATGTACATCCCCAATAAAGATACATAAAATTATCCCTTCTATAGATTACAATTATTGGTTGAAACGTTTGAACACGCAACCTATCAAAATTCAATAAAAGTTCCCAAGGTTGTGATAATAAGAATAAGAAAATGTTATTGTAAGACTTTGGAGACAAGAGTTATAACAGCCCAATGTCCCCTCTCTAACTGGGAGCAACACCCACCTGAGAGTGTATTGCTCCTCTTAACCCCCACCCCCCCTAAATGAAAGTCCTTGCATATACCGATTGATAAGTTATATAGATAGATTAAAGGTATTACATACCTATCTACTAAAATAGACATCCAAAGCAAAAAGTAAACCCTTCAGGAACGTTGAAGGCAAGACAATAGCCTAAAACCACCACACGATATTTATAAAGATTACTTTAAATGTACAACCTATTCAGACAAGCAATCCCAGAATCTTTAGCTTCAGACAAAAGAAACCTTATTGTATGATAGACACACAAACTTGGAGAATTTTTAAATTTACCTATCCATTTAGCGCTGCTATCATTTATTTTAATTTCTGGGGGGCAAAATTAAAAATACAATTAATTAAAATATTCTGATAATTACTTTTTTAATGTTTTTTTCTACAATATTTTGCTTAATTTCTAGCTAAGAAGGGGACGTTGGACTTTAAATTATACTGGTACCCAAAGTTCCATAGGCATGCTTTGACTAAAACCTTTGGGTACTTTTATTACATCTTAATTGGTTGGTTCAAGCTTTGAATGTCCAAACTTTTAACCAATAATTAACTAAGAATAAATTTCTTTAATAATATTAGTGATGGACATAAATTTATCGTCCATTGTCTTATCCCTATAGATCTCTGATAATCTCCTAAGTGAATTTTTTAAATATTGGGTTTATATTTCTTTTGTTAAAGTTGTCCTTTTGATTTTGTGCTTAAAATGAGTTGTACCGATTTTTCGGGCAAAGACATTTTCCGTACTTTTATTTTTTATATAAGAGAGGTAACAAGATGTCTTTCTGTCTGTATAAGATATAGCGAAGCTTCCCTGCACGGGTTTATGGAAGGTTTATAACTATCTTCCTCCACCAAAATCGTTAAAAAGACCCTCTAAAGAGAAATCACTCCTAAAAACAAACTCCCAACAAATTCTCTGAAAATAAAAAATCTTTTTAAACCTAAAATGAAAATTGGATGGTCGGCTAACCCGGAATCCCTCTCCTCAAATGCCCCTAGAGGTCACGCAGCCGCCAGTATCTTATATAGCAGGACTGAGTAAAGTTTGACTTCTCTAAATTCTAAATCAGGATTCCGACGCATTACACATCACGCCGGACAAATTTTTTATAATAAAAGTTCCTTTCTTAGAATAGTGGTCTCAGTTTCTTTTATTCAAGTTGCCAAAAATGGCGGGGGGCTGATTTTGGTTAGGGGACCAAAGTTGGGGGGCTTTTTTTTAGCTTGACGGGGTGGAGGGGGGAATGGGGGCTGATTTAGGATCAATAATTTTTTTGATAAGATCTTAAAACTATTTTTTAGTCACTGCGCCGTGTCTCTAAAAGTGTTCGCTACCCAGAGTAGATTATTTTTTATTCTATATGGACTAAAGATGTTAATAAAAAAGACATTTGAATTTTTTCATTAAATTTATTTCTATATAATGACCTTTACGTCGCTAGAAAGACCTACAAGAAGCTTCCTTGTAAAGGAGAACAAAATCGGTCAAACATTTGGTGAGATCTTTTAGTACAGGCAGGCAATTTTAAAAAAAAATTAACAATAATATTACATTTTTACATAGAATTATAATTATTTTTGCGTTTTTTTTTATAAAAAAATTGGTTACTTTACATAATTTCGTCATTGCCACCCCCTTATTGATGTTATGATTGTGTTAGGGGGGTGTAGAGGGGTGTCAACACCATACTTAAATTGAAATTGGGTCTCCATTTCCCTTCATCCCTCAAATGGTTTTACTCCCCCCTGGTGAATCTATGTGCACGCCACTGCACTGGTTATAGCATTATTTTTAAAAAATGAAATATTGGAAAATATTTAAATACAGCTGCGACTCTTGTCATCCTTGTTATTTTTTTTGTTAGTCTTTATTTGACTTTGGGTAGTCGTTGGTTTTTGCTTTTGTTCATAGTAGAAACAAGGATGACAAAATAAATATAAATTGAAGCAAATACGACTATTAAATCCTTATATAAAAGTAACAGGATGTCTTTGAGTCAGTCTGTTTACTAAAGGATCCCAATACCTGCTGAACCCATATCGTTTACATAAAGCTTACCATATGTCAAGGGAAGGCCTATTTTAGAAAAGGGCACCCCAACCCTCTAGAAATCTTCACTAAAAAATCACATTCGAATCTTCAAGCAGGGTTTATAATCGATATGAGGACACAGTAATACTGTCTGACTGATTATGACGTAACAAAAAAAAATTAGCCAATGAGAGGCCGTTATTGACCAATGGTAAAATTTATAGTGGCCTCTCATTGGCTATTTTTTTGTTACGTCATAATCAGTCAGACACTATTACTGTGTTCTCGATATGATGATTCCTGAAACACAAAAGTTACAATTTAATTAGTATTGGAGTGTATAGATTGACAAAAATTGCAAATTTAGTGGCTTAGACCGAGTGTATACGTGGTTTTGGGTTGCT
This sequence comes from Acartia tonsa, assembly GCA_900241095.1. NCBI lineage: Eukaryota > Metazoa > Arthropoda > Copepoda > Calanoida > Acartiidae > Acartia > Acartia tonsa. The sequence goes on from LS055290.1 coordinate 3,478, forward strand.
TAGTCTAAGTGACCTAAGAGTGACTGCGGCTTATTACTCCTCTAGGCTTCCTAAAAGACTAAGACTGCTTTTATTTAAATTTTTAAAACAATGTAATAATATCTAAATTTTAAAAAAAGATTTGTTAATTGTTTATGTATTAACGATTCTTTTTGCGACCCCCAAAAAAGTCTTTTGTGGAAACTTTTATTTACGTATGAGAAAATATCAATATTAATTTGTTTAGGTCTGAAGCTCTACAAAGTGTCCTAAAAAATGAGCCATGTGACGTCAATAGATCCATCTCTTTTTAAAGGGTTTCCTTTCCCACTTATCTTCTCATCCATCATTTTTATGACGTCACACGGCTAATTTTTTCGGACACACTAGAGCTTCTTTGAATCATAATAAAATAATATATATCTTCTATTTTATTTTTCATTAATTTAAAATATTAACCAAAAATTAGAAATGTTTAATTAAAAAGGTGGAAAAGCCAAAATGGCGTAAGTAATTGGAGCTTAAGCCAATAGAGATAATAGAGTGCTTAAAAGCTCTGGTATGGGTGCAGAATAACCTGTAAAAATCATTAATAGTTATCCTATTCTATAAAGTAGTTAGGTTTTTTTTATTATTTTTTTTTAATTTAGAATTTCAATGAATAATGAACCGATTAAGTTCTCTCTTTAGGGAAGCTTTAATTAGGCCCCTGGGTGGATTTAGGTTATTTTTTGTTGTTAAAATAAACTCTTGGGATGGTTTTATGCTAAATTACAGCATAACCCTCTACTAAAACATAATTCCTAAATGCTAGGGGTGCTGTCGCGAGTTATACCATGTTTTCAAATAACTTTATAACGTTAATATGTCAACAAAAATTTGACAGGGTTGTTAACACTCTAATACAATTTTCTATTGCTAACCCTAGATAAGAAAAAGACATTCTAGAATGTGTTTTCACCTTATAAAGATAAGGGGAAAAGATTAAAACTAACGTTGTCAGGGTGGTTTATACAAATTCTTTAATATAAAGTAGTAAGGTTTTTTTTGTAGTTTAAGATTTCAATAAATACTGAACCGTTGAGTTCTCCATTTTAGGAATGCGGGCCATAGGTCCTGGGATGGGATAAAGCTTTTTTATTTTTATATTTAAATCTTGTAATGGATGTATGGTATTTGTCCATCTCTCCCTTTTAAATACAAATCCCCTAAATGCTAAAGGCACAGCCGCTATTTTGAAATAAACAAGATTTTTTTATTTGGACGGATTATTGTGTCTAATTGGATATCTAAAGTATGAGATCTATCTAACTAAAATGATACCAACTGAGGGCTTAGAATGCAAGGAACATACCCTAAAACCACCCCCAAGAAATTCCTAAAGCTTTCTTAAGTTAAGAAATTTCCTAGATCTTTAGCTTAAAATATTAAAAACCTTACTATTTTATATTACAGGATGGTTATCACAGAATTTATTTTAATAAGATTGAAATTTATGGGATTATTTTATGAAAAACACTTTGAACTTTGAAGAAGAGACATTGTAATTTTACTGATACTAAAAGTAAATAAAACACTTTCTTTAATTAGTTGGTTTAAAAATTTATGATATTTTCATTACTTTTTTTCAAACTAGCAGTGTCACAACTTTAAAAAAAATAATTTAGGGATGCATTGGATATTAGTTTCTTGTACATAGTCTTATCACTTAAGATACCTGCAACTAAATGAAAAAAAGTATCAACTTTTAAACACCCTTTAAGAGGCAAGGTGGTCTATATATTTGGTCTTTTATTTCAATTTCCAATTAAATAGAATGTTCAAAGAGGGATTAATCAATGTCCATATTCTAAAAAAAGTAAAAAGTATTCTAGTCCGTTTGTTGCTTGTCAGAAAGTCTAAGTCTGTGTCATAATAGAGACGTTAAAATGATTCCTAGGGTCAAAGGTAAAGGAACTACTTTTATTACTATTTTAAGACAAAAGTCGTGCAATCAAATGGTTGGTCGTTGCTAATTTCATTAGAATATATGTTATAACTGTTAGAACTTTCAGAAATAGATTAGGTTTTCTGTTACTTGTTTTCTTAAAAAACACCCATGGAATGAAATGGGCTTCAAAAAAAAAAGGCTTAAAACCATTAAGGAAACTATACGAAGCTTTTTTAAAATGGAGAACTAAATCAGTTCAGTGGTTATCGGGATCTTAAAAAACATACAAAAACCATACTACTTTAAATTAAAGTGCCATTAGAAATAAACCCTACCATTGGACATCAAAATATCAGTGAACTAATAAAAACAGCTTATAGTGCCTAATAAAGAATGACGTCATACAATACAAATGACCAATGATAGGTCAGTATACATTTTACCATTGGTTAATTCAAATGTTTACTGGCCTATCATTGGTCATTTGTACTGTATAACGTTATTTTTTTAGGCACTAAAAGATGCTTCAAATAATGGCACCTTTAAGTAACTTTTGGAGCTCTAGGTAACTCTATTAAATTTTACAGTGATAAGATAGTGTATATATGTAAAGAAATAAACTAGACTCATAGTTTCCTTCAAACTTAAACTGGACCGCAAACACACTTTTAGAGAGAAAAATATCATTATGTTTATTTTAGGTTAGGTTAAGTAAGATATAGAGCTCCTCTTTTAATGCTACAAGGTTTTTTAAAAAATGAAAACAGAGGGGGGGGGGTTCTTTGTAGTACACTGATAACTTCTAGGGATTATACCATACTCGTTTATTTAGAAAAAGAGTCGAGATGGTAATTTTAGCAATGTAATTTTTAAATAATCAGGTGGGTTGTAGCTGATTATTTTATCAAGACGTACAGCATTATGACAGATGCTCGGTTTGTTGCAACTGCATATTCTTTTAAAATGCAAGGATAACTGCGGCCGCAGCTAAGATATCATGCTACTTAAGGTGGCAGCGGGTAAGGTATCTATGGATTCTTTAAATTCAGGTCAGTCCTGATAATAATTTGTATGTTTCATTGGAAAATATATACTTCCTTATAACCACTAATCATTAACACGGCTAACATAACAAAAACAAGTTTCTATTTACTGTTTAAAGGCCAAAAAACTGCTTCTTGCACCTTTTATTCACAAAAAAGCCATCTGCCACTTTTCAAGTGAACCCAATTTGAATATTTGTTTAGAAATTTAGGTGTCCATTCCCTTCCACTTGAATCTTTTAAACAACATAAACTTACGTCACTGTTTTCTTTAAACAACTATTGGATACGCCCCTAGCCTCTAGGGACTCTGTATTAAAAAGAAATGAGTATGGGTATAATATTGACTAAAACCATCTTTTATCTTAAATAAAACGAGAGCTAATAGAAGCTTCCCTAAAATGGAGAACACAATCAGTTCAAAAGTTTATATGATAGGGTAAACAAAGCTTCCTTGCATACTTGCGAAACAGAAAGACTTTGTGGATGCAACAATATGCGAATGTGATGTCACACCAAAACTTTAGGTTGTTGTTTAGAATGTAGATAAATAAATAGATAGATAGATAAATGTAGCACACAAGTTCAAGTTCTAGTTTATAGGAGTTTATATGCGGTCATATTGTTATCTACAGCAAGCGTAAATGAACCATTTTGAAACACTTTTCTATAGTAAAATGACTAATCAGATATTGTACTAATTATCAAAGAATAAAAACTAAATTCCGTAGCACGAAACTTACAATGCTTTAATCTATTGTGTTGATTACAGGAATGGATAGATAGATAGGAATATAGATAGATAGTTTAATAGTGGTTTCGCCTCTGGCATCTACGGGTTCTGAGTGGTCAAAAAATAGCCTAAAACTATCCCAATACTGAAGATGATTAAATTCCCTCCACAGATTATGACGTCATACGATAGAATATCCAATGAGAGGCCAGTATAAACTGTAAATGACCAATGGTTAAATTTGTGCTGTCCTCTCATTGGTTATTCTATCGTATGACGTCAAAATCTGTGGAGGGACTTTAATCATCTTCCCAATACTTCAACTTATAAATGAAATAACATATTTTAAAACCAATTCAGAAGTTTATGTTAAGCTTAAGAGTTTAATCGGTTAGCGAGATCTTGAAGGACAAACGATAGATAACAAGAAGGATAGACGCTAGGCAGAATTAAATAATGACAAAAAGAAAAACGAGGATGACAAAATCCAACAAAGCATGACAAACAGATGGATGGATAAATTAAATTGCATTCTGGACGCTCTTTGGTAATTTACAAACAAAAGCAGTCTAACTTAGATAGCAGCCGAGAAAATCATATTTAGATTTAGAGGCATACAGAAGGAAGGTGGATATTTCACGCTATGTATCCACCATTTATATTTTCCCGAACCTCTGACCCTGTCCATAAGAATGACTACAGCAAACCCTTTGATGGTGCAACATTATAAGAATTCGTGCACGCCTATATAACATCTCGTGCTAGATGTCAAGGGTAATTATCCCTAGGTAAAAATCCCTCATATTTTTATATTTATTTTAGTTTTGCAAATTTTTTTATATTATAATTTCTTTTTAGATTTTGAGTCTTACAGAAAATATTTTTGTTGTTGCTATTTCTCTATTCATATTGAATTGTCAGCTTTTTCCTTATATTACAGATTCTTGATTTGTAAACATTTCTTCTGGGTTATTTCCCCTACCTATGTATGCTTGTGCTCTAAACTAATGCTATAGAAAACTTACATATGGGATATTTGTCCTAGAATGCTAATATCACATTTTTTTGTTGTTATACATTTCCTTCTGGGATATTTGTCCTTCCTATTCTTGGGACTCATGTGATATATACTGTAGAATATTTACAAATGGGATATTTGTCCTAGTATACGTTTTATATTTTACAGATTTAAAATTTGTGTATTTTTTCCCATGGGGTTTTTATCCTACCAATACTTGTGCCCTATATGTATAGATTCCTAATACCATAGAACATTTACAAATGGGATTTTTGTCCTTTTTAATTTTGTTACGGATTTTAAATTTGTGTATTTTTTCCCCATGGGCTATTTATCCTACCCATACTCGTGCCCTATATGAATAGATTGTCCAAATACTGATGAGTCACTCAGAACCACTTTGATTATTTTCATTCTTTCTTTCAAGTTATAGTTTCTTTTATGGACAAAAAAGATGAATTGATTGTTTTTATTACAGTCGAAATAGATTACGTTTTTTTATAAACTAGGATGACAACATCCATAAAAGCGAAGCTCTGAAACGATAGGACAAACGAACATTAACACTTGATGTTATGTACGCTAATGCATGTACACTTTTAGGTTACCAGAGAAGAACAGACGGGTTGTCTGCGGCTCACTGCAGCAGACATTCTAATTTCGCGGTGCAATTAGCAAATAAAGATTTTCATTATTCAGTCTGCTTAATTATAATGTCTGCCGGCTCTAAAGAGAATTAAGGTGGCCAGATTTAAAAGCAGATAGGCAGCTTATTCTCTCCATGTTGTAAATTAACAATCTAACCTCTTCCCTAGTATTAACCCATATTGTACCTACTAACACAGGGGGAAGAGTAGGGCTAGATAAGATGGGTGTAGCTTTGGATTCCAACAAATTACAAATATCCTAATACATTTCATGTCTAGGTATCACAATCAAGCCATCCACCAGAATTTACCTTTGCAGATACAAATGCCCGCCTTCCCCTAGACCCTAAATTCCACCCTATCCGGCGGCCACCTTTCTCTGGACTTCAAGTGGAAACTTTGATCCAACCCTACTAATACAGACTCAGGAAGATTATCTTTGCTAAATCTGCTCTATAACTATCCTGTCTGAATGTCCTAACACCTCAAGGGGGATACAGCATTCTTTCCGCACACTTGATTTATAATCAGAATATAAATGTATAAAAAGTTAAAAAATGTAAGTAAATTTGTTGAAAAACTGCTGAAATACAGGATACTATTTAAAGACACACTACGTTTTAAGGACTTGATTATAGATTTAGAACATTGTACTTTATTGTTCTAGGAATCTGTATTCCAAAAATCACACCAATCGGATAATTATATCAAATAAAAATTTGTTGATAAAAAAGTTAAAAATGTTTAAAATGGACGTACGGACATTCTGGTAAAGAACTAGAGAGGAAGAAGACAATGCTGGTTTAATTTACACTTTTGTGGAAAGGAAGAATAGTTTACTGTCTCTTGTCCAATTTCTTAAACTTTTAGCAGTAGAGAGATTAAATTCTATTCTTTTAGCTATACTTATCTGCTATTAGGATTAAATCTAATTTACACTAAAAGGTTTATGGGGATGGGTTGGGGGAATCAGCACTTTAAATCCTTCCAAATCAATTTATTTGTAAGGTATACCCAAAATTAACATATTAATATTATAATTGGTATCACATTAAGAAGCTAATGTATACAGATTGATTTCAGTAATAATACTTGACCCCTAATTTGCCCCTAACCCTGTGGGATATCAATTATTAGAACAATAGGCCCTAAGGGAGGGAGAAGACATTGGACGATCAATTACACTGGTTCCCAAAGTTTTATAAGCACGTTATTTTATTTTTATCTTATTCGTTTGCTTAAAATCCTTGGTTACTTATATGTTTTTTTCTTCAAACTTTTCAACTAATAGTTTTTATCTGTAGATGGGGTAATTTTGTTTAACATCATTAGGAATGTATATTAATTCATCATCCAATGTCTTATCCCCTTTAAACCCTGGATTTTGGAATAGATAAATTCAAGAATCAGCGCAGCGTATTTTGGACAGCTTTCTACGGATAATTTTTTAATGTTTGTGAAAAATTGTCTGCAATACGATACGATATATGTTTTTTCAATATGGCTGCGAACCGGTTCTATTCCAGCAGGTATTAATCGGTCTCCAAGCCAGATTACTGAAATATATTTTAATGTGTGACCTCCATTTTTAACCCCTCTCCGTTTCTCAGTGCGATTTCAATATATTCAATAATAATATTTTAATATTATTATAAAATAGTGTTTTCACAAAATCACACAAAAGAAAGTATATCCCATCAGAGAAAAAGAGACAATGGGCTGTTTATCACACTAATCCCTAAAGTTTTATAATATCGTTTTCTTATTAGTTGACTGAACAACTTTGGGGACTTTTGATTGGTTGGTTGATTAAGTTAAGTGTTACAACAGTGCAACCACTAATTTTGATCTACAGAAGGGATAATTTTGTGTATCATCTCTGGGAGTGTACATCAATTTATTGGTCATTGTCTTATCACTTTAGATACCTAATATCCCATACTACATTATGGAAGGACACCTATTTTATAAAGTAGTTCCAATTAAATAGAACAATTCTACCAGAAAATATTTAATAAACCGACTTAGGTTAGGTTATGTTAGTTCAACTATTAGAGTAAAATACCAGAGGGAGAAAGGGTTAAATAACTGTATCTCCCCATTGCAGTGTCCGTGTGTCCCTCAATGGGGTCATTGAAAATCAACCAATGGTGTCGCTTATATTAACACAGCCAAATAGCAGAAAATAATTTAGAAGCAAACCAAAGTTGTCTTTGAAAAAGGAGGGAAGGAGTTATCTACCGATACTATAGATCATCTTTTACTGAAGCTACTTAAGACAATAGATTGACGGGAAAGAAGGAACATATTGTATAAGGATGATAAAAGGAGTAAAAATATGAACACTATGTCATATCCTCCCATTAGAGTTAAGAATTGTAGACTAATAGAAAATAGGTTAATCTAGCCTGAATATTAATTAATCTGTCTGTCCGTCCGTCCGTCCCTGTAGCAATGAACAAGGATAATAAAAGGTGTAATAATATAAACACTAGGTTCTATCCTTCCATTAGAGTTAAGAACTTTAGACTAATAGCAAATAGGTTAATCTAGCCTGAATATTTTGATCTGTCGATTCGTCCCATTAGCAAAGGATAATAAAAGGAGTAATAATATAAACACTAAGTTCTATCCTTCCATTAGAGTTAAGTACTATAGACTAATAGTCAATAGTTAAATCTAGTAAAATTCATCAAAAATTTATCTGTCTGTACGTCCGTACATCCCAGTAGCAATGAACATTTTCATATTTGCTCTAATAGATGGAGGTTTGATTTTTTTTGTGTAGATTCCCTTTACTTTGGGAACCGTTTACGTTTATAATTTGGTAGTCAGACTCCTCATTGACTGCTTTATAGCTGCTTTTAAAAACTATTTATTAATTAATTTGCCTTTGATTGCACAACGCCTGTCTGAAAGTACCCACCTATCATTATAATGAGATGTTTCTGGACCAAGGCATTCCTCCTTTATATGTATCCATAATTTACAAGGTAGAAGCAAGTTTAATTTTTTAACATCTCTAACATTACGTTGTATTGGTCTCGAATCCAGGATTAGAGTAAAACACTAGAGGAAGAAAGGGTTAAATAACTGTATCTCCCCATCGCAACCGCCTTGTGCAACCTTTCTATTGGTAGCAGAAAATAATTTAGAAGCAGACGAAAGAGGTCTTTAAAAAAGGATGGGAGGTAGTTGTCTGTATATACATACATCTATACTATAGATCTGTTTTTTTGGCTTTAGTAAAAGGGTTTATTTTGGAGGAATGTACGGTTGTTAGTTTATTAATAGCAAATTATCCCTCTCTCCCTGGGGTTTTAGGACCTAATTTTCTTCTGATCAATGACTGCAAGATAGGTAGGAATAGGAGATTGGGCTATTTATTACACTAGTCTCCAAAGTTGTACAATAATGTTTTCTTATTTAAACAACTTTAGATACTTTTATTGAATTTTAATTGGTTGGTTCATTGAGTTAAGTGTCTAAACGTTTCAACTAATAATTTGGGATAATTTTGTGTATAATCATTGGGAACGTACATTAATTTATTCGCCATTGTCTTATCCCTTTAGATCTCTGAAGATAGAGAACACAAAACTATAATTCTCAATGATCTTGAAGAAATAGCATTTTTGTGTTAATTCATTGTAAATTGTTAAAGAAAAAAGAATCAATGTTTTGGTTCAAAACGGTTTTGTTTTTAAATTTTTGTAAATAAAACAACCATAAAAATACTTGTAAAACATAAAACTCTAAAAATAAACTAGATCGTATGTTTAAAATATGTACTTGTTTACAACAGTCTTAAAATTCTAATTTTGACGAAACTTGAAATTTTGAAATCGACAGGACAATTATAACATAATAACATGCCAGAAAAATTAAAAATCCACGTACGGACATTCTGATAATAATTTTTGAGTTGCTACGCTTTCTTAATTGTACCTAACTAATAGAGGAATTACCATGCCATGTTTAGAATCGATAGGACAATTCTAGCATGCCTTAATAAACTGTTTATTTCGGAATGACGAATTGATATAGAAAAGCTTTACTTTTAAAATTGACCTCAACCGTAATAACAAAAAGTTTTAAAATTTTGAATTTTAGTAGACAAACTACTCTATTGTGTGAATATTTAAGATCAAGTTTCGAACAGAGGATCCACGAGTAAAACCAGGGATCTAAAGTGATAAGACAATGAACGAAATATTGATGTACAATGTACATCCCCAATGATAATACACAAAATTACCCCTACTGTAGCGAAAATTCGTGGTTGATACACTCAACTTAATGACCCAACCAATCAAAATTCCATAAAAAGTCCCCAAAGTTGTTAAGCCATTGAATAAGAAAATGTTAATACAAATTTTGGGGACTAGTTAAATAAACAGCCCAATATCCCCTTCCTCCCTGGAAGAACCACGAGTAAAAACAATCCATCTTCAAATTTGAGTCACGTTTTAATTGGCCCTGAGCTATATGCAGGTATCATTGGATAGAAAAATGGAGGATAGAATAATTCGTCTTTCAATTATAAAATCATGATATTTGGTGTATTATAACTGGTAGGTGTACAAAAAGGAGTATAATTGATAATTTCGTTAAAAAATCTATTTTTAACCACTGAACTCACCCTACTTATTTAAAATTTTTAGAAAAACATCATTTTAACCCTTGATGAACTCTTCTTAACCTAGCCTAACCTAGAATAGTCAATAAAAATATCCTTTTTCCTATAATCCCTTCTGTGGTCCATATCTGCATTGGGGGAAACAGCCAAAAATTCAATCTCCTCTAAACCATCTTGTCTTTGGAACATGTTTGGGGGAAGGTTTAAGAGGAAAATAAATGTATCGCCCATTGTCCTATCTTTCCATGAGGTATGATAAGAGAGAGAGGTTGGGGAACAATGTTCATTACACTAGTCCCAAAAAAATTTTAAGAACACTTCTAATTCGTTGGCTTAACAATTTTGGGGAATTTTGCATTTTGATTGGTTGATTCATTAAGTTGTTGAATATTCAAACAAATTTTAATGTACATAAGTGGTAATTTTGTGTATCATCATTGAGGACATCAATTAATAAGCCATTGTCCTCTCCTTCCCTGTGGCAAGATACAGAGATTTATGCTGTGGAATGAATGGAAACAAGAACAGTAAAGTGTGTATTGTGCGAGACTATATTAATCCACCATTAAAATGAGGGATATAAAGGGATAACACAATGGCCGATAAATTGTTGTAATTACTCAATGTTGATACACAAAATTGCACCTTATAATATTTTCAAACTAAGACTTGAAACATAATTACAACTCAATATCAAAATCAAACATCTTACTAATAAAGTTTTTCCAGTATGGCTTCGAAAACGATTTATACCTTCTGGATTAGAACCGGTTCTTAACCATACTGAAAAATCTTGTACAGCATCGTCGTACACACAACTTTCTACGACTATTAACATGAAAAATTATAAGATTAAAACCAGTTTTATTAGACTGAGCAATAGAATGCGATAAATAACAAAACTATAAATAAAAAATTTTTAGACGGAGCTATTTAACGTGACACACAAACCCTATTATTAAACAGGCTTCGCACTTAAAAATGCACAAAGAAAGCTAATGCAATTTAAAATAGATGCAACTGCAAAATATTAGACTAATTATTTAGAGGCTACCAATAAATTTTTTGTTACATTTTCATTCAAGTGACTAATAGTTATTTATCGCATTGTATTATAAACAGCTTTCCGCGGATATCAAAATAAAATGATAAGATTTTAAAAAGGCCTGGCTCACAAAACTGCAGTCGCCGCAGCTGATGCAAAAAATATAAATGCAGCTGCATAATAATAATTAAGTATCCGCCTTAATGAAGTGGTGGAAAGTGTCATGTGCGACGTCATAAAAATACGTTTAAAAAGGAGGGATAAGAGGGTATGTGGGAAAGGAAACCCCTAAAAAAGAGATGGATAATAGACATGACACTTTCCAGCGCTTTGCCTAAATTCTTTACATTTATGTTTTGTTTTTAGTTGTTTTCATAATTTTCAAAAACATACAGCCAAAGCCTCCTTGAAATAGACGGTTTTGCTGTTTAACTATTTGAGTTTATTTATATGCTTATGATAAGAAATATTTCTTTATTGAATTAATAGCGGCGACGCTCCTAAAGTCTCTAGGGGCACGTAAAATATTTTCTTGTCAATCTATGATAAGATTAGCTGTTAACCAAAAAATATCGGCTTGGTGGCGCGCTTTATCTTTTTTTTTATCTCAGACGTGATCCTTTGAAGGGTGAGGGTCCCTCCCCCTAAATAGCTAAAAACCTTCCTATGAGAAGCTCTACTGTAAAGTTTAACCATATGGGTTCAGCGTTTAGCGAGATCCTTCGCTACAGACCAAAAAAGCTTACCATTTTATATAATAGGATAAGATTTTAAATTGTATTGTTTCCAAATGTTTGGTCAAATGCCTTTATCAATTTTGCTGTCCTTATTTTAACAAAGAAACTAGAAAACGCTTTCTATATTTTAAATTCATCTGAGATCCTATTAATGATAACATGGTACTTTGTCCACGATAAACAATAAAAACAACATAAAACCTTTTACAGCATGGCTTTGAAACCGATTAATATCCGCTGGATTATAACCTATTCTCAGCCGTACTAAAAAATTTATGTATAGCATCGTACGAAACACAAGTTTTCACGAATATTAAAATACAAAACTGGTTTTAATCTTATAGTTTTTAATCTAATATCCGTGGAAAACTGTTTATAATACAATGCAATAAATAACTATTATGATCATACTACTTTTTAGACATGTTTCTTTTATTGAATAGTAAACATGTTTTATTGAAGAAATACACCCTTTTACACGGTTAAATTAGATAAAATGAATTGGAAGTAAAAATAAAAGAAAAAAACAAGGATTATTACAACAATAATTGAAGTATTTTAAGGATTAATTAATGTCACTAATACACCTTTCATTAACATAAAACAGCCTAGAGCCAACTTGGGGACTTAAAGGGGATTTAGAGGGGTAAGAAATGGGTAGAAAAATAGAAAAAAAATATTCAAAATACAGATAAGAAATAGCCTAAAACCACCCCTTCACCAATTAAAAGCTTCCCTGATTTGGTGAACTCATTCGATTCAGTAGCTATCGCAATTTTAAGCTACAGACAACAAAAGCCTTACTACTTTATATCATAGGATATGCTCCATGATGATGGGAATTTTGACAAGAAGTTTCTATCGTCTATCTAGAAATTTAAATTTCAGACAAAAGGACATTTCGAATTGTAGAGTAGGTTTGCTACTAACAATCTTTTCCTAAGTGATACAATGCTGTTATTCTATGTCAATAAGGACTATTTCTATTTACTACCACATTGTGGACATATTTAAACCTATTTGGATTTTGTTTGATATTCAAATATTTGTGTATTCAAATAAAAAACCACATTTCTATTGATTAACAAGGATGAAAACGGTCATAGATGTATTTATGACTTATTATAGAATGAGTAACATAATGCTTTTATATTTAGAAAGGCAGAGAATTAGATAGATAGGAAGAAAGACAGAGAGAGAGAGAGAGAAAGAGAAAGAGAGAGAGAGAAAAAAAATTCGAAGAATACAAAAAAGGAGTTAAATTTAAATTAGTTAATCTAATAGCTTTGACCCAAAGTGGAACTCGTACAAGTATACATATACTTTAATATGGTATACATTTTCTCTGTTGGAATGAGTCAGTCAGTCAGTGAGAAAAGATGATACTTATAGTGATCCTGCGCATATAAAAACCAGATGTATTCATTAATTTGTAAAATCATAACTGTCAAAGATATTTGTCAATACTAGTTTTCTTTTCAATAAATATATATTAATTAGTAAACCACATACTTAAATTGAATTTTATATTAATGATATAAATTGATTTTAAAATACATATTTTGTTTCAGTTTTCTTTTTTATAATCTTATTTAGGGTGATTTAAAAAAAAAACAAGTATCGTTGAATCGGCTATGGTAGCCAGATCACCAAATTTTTAATTAATCTACAAAAAAGGTATTTTAAAATCATAGGGTTATTAACAAAAGGTTTTAGGGAACTTTTTATAAAACATTAGAAGATTTTTACAAAAAAAAACCTTGGTCGTTTCAGCGATACTTGTAATATGTAAAGAACCCATATCACCCTTATTCTTTTCAACTTTTATTTAATCTCAATTTTAATGTAAAAAGTTGCTGCGCTAGATTTATTGAAAAAGTAAACAGGTTACAGCATACACCTTTTTAAAAGCGAAGCTTTTCTATAATTAGGGTCGGTCCGTTCGTACGTCTGAGATAGATAGCTTTTTTCATTAATTTAGGCATGTTAGAATTGTCCCATCGAATTCAAACTTTGCATGGTGATTCCTGTAGTAGGTAGGTACGACATAGAAAGCGTAGCAACTCAATAATCATTACCAGAATGTCCGTACGTTCATTTTAAACATGTTGATTTTTTTTACATTTTTAACAAATATTTTTATGTGATCTAATTATCCGATTGTTCTGATTTTTAGTATATTGATTCCTGGGACAACAAAGTATAATGTAATAAGCGAAGCAACTCTATAATCAAGTTTTAAAAATGTAAGTATGTCCATAAACATTATCCTGAATCGAGCAGTTTTTCTCAACAAATTTACTTAAAATTTTGCTTTGACCCTTATACATTTATATTATGATTATTCAGTTCTGACACTATACAAG
>LS055291.1:0-17598 GCA_900241095.1 Acartia tonsa
TTAAAATTGGAAGGTCCAATTGAGTTGCGTTTTACATACAAGCTATGTTTGTTGGTTTTATGCTATTTTTCCGCCTCCTTTACACGACAGACTAAAAAATGAACCAACGGAGTTTTATTTGTCCTAGCCATAAATATCTTTTTTTTTAGATTCTTTATCCTTATGTTTTCTGAAAAAAACTGTTGTTTTCATATAATCATAAGAAGTGGTTTTATATTGGTGTTTTCAAAAAGTAACTATTAAGTATGTCCAGAAAGATTGTGTTAGCTGTTTTATAACTTTTCAAGAAAGCTTACTATTGGTAAAAGACTAGTTAGAGCTTATTTGAGAGTGGGAGATAGGTAGGTCAATCTTTCTAACATAGTAGTAGCTTCGCTCATAGCATCAAAGGACTCTGTATTTTAAAGGGTAGAGAGTGACTTTGAATTCATATAAGCCATGTGAATCTTCCCTAAAAGGGAGAACTTAATCGGTTTAGTTCCTAACTTCTTGTTGTTTACTTATTTAACGAAGTCAATATTTAATTTGTATGGTATTTCCTTAAATTTAATCGAACTTGTTAGATAAGACCATCCTTGTTTTAATAATTTTAAATAATTTTGTGGGTCAGTCCTTCTCAATGTTATATTTATATGTGGGCTCTGTACACCCACACACACACACACACAAACAAAAATAAACTAACATCAACTAGGAAAACGACATCCATAACACATAACAACCAAAAATATATATGCAGATTTTAAGATGAAACAAAAAGTTTTTACGTCTCTAATAATGTCCTAACCCCCAGCAAAATCATCTCAAGACTAGTAGGTATGTTCCTTGAAAAGCTCAACCTAATCAATTCAGCAATTGGTAAGATCTTAAATGACGGGTGAACGAACGGACGAAAGATATTCTTATACTTGTATTGAAACTGTTATCATTAGTCCATACCATTTGTCATCTTATAGAAAAGCTTTGGTTTTGAAACAGACACACATGATTTTTAAATTGAAATACACAAAAAGGTATTGAAAGAAAAATACCGTAAACATGTGATAAGATGTCCTTTTAACTTTGTTTCAAACAGGGATATTAAGGGAAGTGTAATGGAGAATAAATTGATTTAATCCTCCAATTAAGATAAAGAAAATTATCTCTTGTTTGGATTAAAATCATTGGTGGAAGAGTTTGCAAAATATAATTCAATGAATATAAAAAGCACCACAAAGTTTTATAATGTGATTGTGGAACTTGGGACCTAAATAATTTACAATGCAATATCCCTCCGGTCCGTGATTTAAACTTTTTTTGTTTTTGTTTGTAATTAAAAGTGCAACTGTTCTGCAATTCCTTTAGTTTAATTTCTTAATATATTCTACGGTACGGTTACAATTTATGATGGTGTGCTCAGAGATTTCTTGGGGGGATGGGAGATTGAAAGGGATATGTTGTTTTTAATAAAATTATTCGGTTATGACATTTTATCGAAATGAAGTTTTGAATTGGTGTAGTATTGCTGTTAATATAACAAAATGTTTACATTAATTTTTACTATTAAAACATGTCTAAAACATAGGTACAACTTTATGTTGGTTAGAAAATTAAGTATTTTTCATTTTTTTGTTTCTTCAAAATTAGGAAAATTTAAATGCACCTTTTTAGCTTATGTGCGTAGAATTTAATACATTTTCGGCAAAAGATGCATAAAATGAAATAGATAAAAAAGATAGATAGATAGATATGGGGAGAAAAATAAAGGGAGATAGAAACGCCCTCGCATATTCTCACTTAATTTTATATTCGTTCATCTGCTTTGCACTTACAATTGACATTTTAGTGAAAGAGCGGTCATTTTATTTTTATCTTTAATAAAATATTATTTAGTAGTTGATTAAAAATACAGGTATAAAATTTGGAAAAGAAATATTTATCCTCAAATGACCTTAGATTAGGTTGGGTGTTACTTTCTGAACCTAATACTCAGGGTGTTTTTACAGAAAAGAAGGTGCTGCTCCACTTAGGTATCTTTGGCTGTCGGACCTGACATTGTTATGGAGAACAGACTTGCCCGAAAGAGGAAAAGTATCCTCAATAGACGTGGTAGTATGATCAGTCTATTAAATTTCTGCAAAAAGAAATAGTTACCTCACTTACACCTCACTCATACTGCCGTTCTGGTTTTTGCAAATTTTTATAAGTTAATTGAAATACTGGGTACGTGAGCCAAATCACTTTTTTTAAAGCGTAGCTTCTCAACAACTGCCTTGTTTTCGTTTTCTCAAGATTTTTTTTGTCTAAATAGAAATTACTCCCAACTTCTTAAAGAAAGGTTATCTAGGTACTAATAAATGTTGGATATAATGTCGACGTAATTTAAAATCAAAACAAAACTTTAGAACATGCTTTCAAAAATATGCTGGCCATAGCTACTTATGTAAAAGAAATTAAATATAAACAGCATAACTCCTATTGTAGAGTAAGATTCATAAAACATTAAGTCGGATTTTAGATTTTAAATTATTTTCAAAAATATGATCTTTGTTATCCTTGTTTTTTGCAATTGATAAAATATTTGAGATAGAATGTGAGTCATTTTAAAGCAATCAATAATAATATCACCTTATCTGTCATTATTAATAACAACTAAACACAGTTTTAATTTCGTTGATTTTTTGGCAAATGAATAGATAATAAACAAGGACGATTACATATTTATAAAACAAATTCTAGAATAAGCACAGCTGATCTATAAATTAAACTTTTTATTTGCTTATTTTAATAATTCAAAGTCTAAACTTTCTTAGATTAGTTGGTAAAAACTCCAAAACTCTTACTTTAAAGACAAAGAATGTCAAAATTGATGACATAAATAATATTATTTTAAGAATATATATAATGAAAATCTTTAATACTTTCCTATAGTTTTAGTCTTTAGAATTTCATTATTTTTCTTTTATGAGTTTTTACTGTATTTGATTATAGTAAAGCCTTGCTTTAAAAAAATAAGGAAAACTGAAATTAGAAATAATTTATGTAACTAAAATTCCACTTTACATAAATTATTTAAGCTAATAAAAAACCAGAATGTGACCAACAATGTATAGAAATCCTCACATAAATTTTATCTCATTTTTATAGCAACTATGAAATCTTATTTTACCACGGAATATGGAAGAATTAATATACACACTGACGGACGAATTATGTTTTAAACGAACGTTTAGTTTAAGTTGTAGGGTAGCTTAGCTACACAAAAAAATGGATATTTAATATGTATATGGTTTTATGGGTCGCGTATAATTTAAACATTAAATCTGACGCAGGGGAGGCTGCGCGGCTGCTCAACTAGATTAAGTTGATTTATCCTAAATTAGCAAACTAATATAACTAAAGCTAACTGAACATTCTCACAGATTCAGACATTTTTTCAGAAAATAATAATTTACAGAACATTTTTTTACTTTTTTTTGTAGAGGGGGGAGAGAGGGGGAGGTTGGAGAATTTTAAAAAATTAAGTTTGGGTAATAAATAAAACAATAAATTGTAAAATTTAAGAAGTTGTAGATTTAAAAAGTTACAGTGTATTGATCGGCTTTAATAATCTTATTTTCTTGTAATAATAAAAATTAAATCTACAGCGGATTAAAACAAGAAGAAAGAAATATGAAATTATCAAAACAAAATAATCTTTTGAAACTTAAAAATCTACCAAACAATTTATATTTTAGAACACATAATCTATATTATAAAAAAATAGGAAAAATATATTTCTCTACTTAATTATTAGCAACTACTCTATAATGAGGGTTTGTCAGTACGTCAACCAGTAACTCACTAATAACAGACTATTAACATTTTAGCTAGAGTACTTTCGATTGCTTCCTGACTTTATAATTGTTTTTAAGAATACTTATACTCGATACTTTCTTAATTTAGGGTCTAAAAATATTATTCATTTTGCCCCATTATATCTCAGTTTCAAAGTGTTTCTAATTAAAGTAGTGAATTTGTAATTGGAATATAAGAGTAGAACACTAGAAAGGGAAGGGAATAACAACTGTCCACCGACTCTTTAATTGGGTCTTTGAAAATCATCCAATAGTGTCGGGAATATTAACACATTAACACAGCCAAATAGCAGAAAACAATTTGCTAGCAGACGAAAGAGGTCCTTCGAAAAGGGGAACAGTTTTAGTTTTCTGTATATACATTTATACTATAGATCTGTTGTTGGATAGCTTGTTATTGCTGCGCTATTTATGGATATAACATATTTTGTTTTTGCATTAAAAATATAAAGTTTCATATAAAAACTAATCAGATAAAAAATATGATACATATTATATAGCTTTGTTTATAGCCGTTTTTACCTCTGTTTAGCTACTTTGTAATAGCAGAGATAACCAAAATTTAAATTCTAGTACCTATACATCAAGGGGCTTTACAAAATAATAAAATAATTGCACAAAAAAAAATATCATGTTTTAAACCTTCTTATTCTGCAAAACTGTGCTATAATTGTTATCAATGAAGACAAAAATAAATAAATAATGTTTCTATGGCCAACATAATATTTTTTTAAAATTTGAAGCACCTTTTTGACGACAATGGCACCATGTAAAAAAGTAAGCAAAATATTACAGATTTTAGGCTAGCAATCATTATTAAGAAATATTTTAGATAATAAAATAATTAGAAATAGAAAGCAAAAAGATTTTAGTTTTCAATTAGCAACTGTATGTATAAGTAAAGTATGAATGTACGTCTTTCGGGAGGTCCTTCATCAATAAATGAAAGAACTTAACAAAAATGTATTTCTTTGTTTATTGTCAAATGTTCAACAACAAAAAATAACAACTTACCTATAATAAGTTTTTGATTTGACGAATTTTATTTTATGGACATGATTGTACTTGGTAAATATAATTTTAAGTAGCTTTTAAATTTCATAAAACATTATACCTCCTTTTGTTAGTTTTTATATCGCTTAAAAAGGCTGTTTAAGGGTGTTAAAGGTTTGTGCCCTTAAGTTATGGATAAATAGTTATTTTTTAGTTATAGTTGCTTCGCTCCTAGCCTCTAGGTGAGGGCGGGGATGTTAGTAAATAGCCTAAAAACACCCTAAGAAATTTAAAGCTAAATATGTTTTCTTTATAGTAATCAAATAAAACAGATACAGTATATTTTGTATACAGAAGCTTTATCCATAAAAATATCATATCCATTTATTGTATACACTGATCTTTCTGATAGTAAAATGAAGAATCATCCTATAGTAGCCTACTTTCATAGATATACAATATATAGAATCATTCTATAGTAGCCCACTTTCATAGATATAACAATATATAGAATCATCCTATAGTAGCCTACTTTCATAGATATACAACATATAGAATCATCCTATAGTAGCCTACTTTCATATATATACAATTTATAGAATCATCCTATAGTAATCTATTTTCATAGATATACAATATATAGAATCATTCTATGGTAGCCTACTTCCATAGCCATTCTTATATAAAAGTAAGAGGGTGTTTGCTAATCTATCTAAAGGATTGACGTTACATACAAACATAGAGTATTAGGGAAGCTATATAATCTAGAACACGCTTTGCTTTATTAAAATCTAAACAACCATTAAATTCAAATAGAAAACGATAAAAAGGCCCAATGTCAAATTGTGAAATTAATCAAAGATTAAACATTTCTTGCTATTCTAGTTCTATATTGAAAGATTTTTATTTAAAACACACTTCATATAAAGTGTAGCTTTTTAATAAACATAACAATAAGTAATTGTTGTACTTTAAACAAAATATGTAAATAGAAGCTTTTCTTCTGTAACTTTATTTAATGTAAGTATGATTACCTAGTTTTCTTTTTAAAGCTCTATATGGTTTGTTTTCAAATACTAGTTTTAATATATGGAAATGCTTATTGAATATGATGCAACATAAAGTGTAATGATATGAAAATCACGGCTCGGAGGCCGCCTGTAAGCCTTAGGGAAATCAATTTTTTCCTATTGTCAAAATCAGCTGGAAGTCTAAATATTACCCATATATGAAAATCCCTCTTTTCAAAAAAAAAACATCCAAAAGGATTTTAATTTGAGGCTTGGTCGCAGATGAAGAGCGGCTGCTGAGCCCTGAATAAAAGTCTTTTTTAGCAAGTTCTTTGATAAATAAAATATTTTTTTTTTATTTTCATGCCCACCTCTTAGCTTTTTATTGGCATTTTTATATATTTACTTGATTTGTGCATGAATTTTTACTTATAAAAGATTAGTACAACCTTGTTAAAAAACAGCTTCACTTTAAAAAACCCGCAAGTTATTCCTCGGTATTTAAAGGCATGTATCAAGTTATTTATACACGTCAGAAGCGCACAGACATAAAGTTTCATTGATTTAAACAAATGATCCTAGATTATACATTTGATTATATCAGACTTCAGGGTTACAGAGATAAGACAATGGATGATAAAAAGGTCTTGTGTATGAAATTCTGCTTTCAATGTAAATGTGAAATATTGGGAAATATTTATTCTAACATTACCCTGTTGGCTTTAAAGATGGAAAAACAACTTTTAAAAAGGAAATTGAGATTGATAGCATAAAGAATGTTTTTAAATAGTTATTGGTAATATTGAGAAAGCATCCTGGATAACAAAGTTTAGATCATAGCCCTGGGTTTTAGAACAATTTTAACTCGGAGGAATTTGAGTAGTCTTTGAATTATTCAGTTTGCTTTAAAAATTGCTACCTTTCATCTAAAAGTCTGGGGTCATTTGGCTTTGAATTACCCTGGTACCCAAAGTTTTATAATAGTGTAATCTTACTTGGTATCTATGTCTTTTGTATAAATTCATCCTGTTATTCGTTAGCTCAAAACATTTTTGGTGTATAAGTTCAAAATCCATTGTACCCTTAAGATCCCTCTTTAACATTTTGCCTTTCAAATATTTCAATAAAAGTAAAAAATTAACCAATACTAAATTTGGAAATTTTCAAAATTTTGTAACACTATAAAATATCTCGGAAGCAGATAAATGACCAAAAGGAAGCCTCCTTATCAATTCCACTATCTTTATTGTATTCTTATTAGTCCAATTCAACACACACACACTCACTCACACATAAACACACACACACACACAGATCAAGATATCTCAGATTTTGGTTTATTCTATAGATTGCTCAGGAGGAGATTTAAACTGACATTCAAACAAAGCAACAAAACAATTATTTTAGCAGGTGTTTGGTTCTATTAGACTTATTTTTTAATTACTATAATAGGAAATGCATTGTAAATAGAGGTTGCTAGTAGTAATATAAGGTATATTAGTTGTATTAACATTGTAGGGTTAGGTTTTCAGCTAGGAATGATCAGATAAATGACAAATAGTCGCAAAAAACTGTTGAAAATACTCTATTTAATATGATTTAACTTCGCTTATTGCCATTTTTGGAATCTTAAAGATCATAGTACTAGGCGTACAAAAAAATAATGCCATTAGCTATTTTGACTTTTCTGCCAAAACGAAGAAACATATAAAATATCATTCCTTGTATTGTTCACATATTTTCTATTCATAAGATTTTCGGAGATTTTTCAAGAAATTTTTCATACAATTCTGGGTGTGCATTAAATTCCGCAAACTATCACATCCATATCGTGTTAATGAATATCACTTGATTATCATATAGTCTAAAAAATGAAACTTGTAGCTGGCTAAAATAACGATCTCCCCCAACCTCCTGACTTTACCCAATCTCCTCCACTTCTACTGGATGAACAAACTGACCGGTAAATGATGTCCATTGTAGCAATCTTAACTGACGTCAAATTTCCCCTGTTCATAATATCCACGTATAATCTACATCCATTATAGTGTTTCATACTTACAAAAATTTACATCATAAGTCCCTCTCTTCAAGGGTGAAGTAATGATGAAAGATCAATTTTGTGCTGTTATAATAATATGATGTTCTTTTCCATTAATAAAGAGTGACAGTGAAGGCACACCACAATTCTTATAAATTCTTATTGTTGTCCTACTATTTGATTTATTGATTTAGATGTGTGTTTGTATTATCACAGCATTTCATACAAAAATGTAAAATATAATAATTTTTATTTTTATTAACAATAAACTTTTTTTTTTAAATACAAGGACGGCAACATTATAAAATTAGGCGTTAGAACATTGATACAAATAGAGTTTCAGAATTTTACTCGTTAAGTCTAAACAAAATCGTAGATAAATTTGATGCAAAATTGCTTGTAAACAGGATATTTTTTAAGGACATACTTAAATTTTTGGACTTGACTTTAGGATGCTTATGAGTTTTATTAGATGAGTTTATATTGTACCTTATTGTCCCAGAAATCATTATTCCAAACATTAGATGAGTAGAATAATTATATGATACAAAAAACATTGTTTTAAAAAAATAATTAATAATATCCATCCATCCATTAATCTTATAAGCTAAAATGTTTGAACACCAGGGTATAGAAAAAGTTCATTTAGCGTTGAATTCTTGAAAAAAAAAGATGTATATCAATCTTGATTAGGTAGAACAATAAAAATATTTATGAATTTCCATATTTCAATGGTCATATGAATTACTATGAAAGTAGGCAGTAGATAGAAAAAGATATAAGTAAAGAAGCTATCATACATACCAAAGTAACAGGATGTCTATATGTATGATAGGTATATATCTCTTAACTAGCAAGATTGGTCGTTCCAAAAATTTAAGGTAAGTTTAACATTTTTCAAGGGAAGGTTTTGGCTATAGAGCATTAAAGTGCGAAAACTTTCCTCTCGTTAAAAAAATATATATGCAGGGGAGATGCCCCTATTACCCCTAGGGGAAGAGGGGGAGTAACAAACAGATACAATTCCACAAGATGTCAAATTATAAAAAAAAACAAAAAAAATAATAGTTTACATAATATTTAGGTATGTTACTCAGTCTGACGATATTCTTAATTTTAGAGTAGCAGCGCAAAAAAACATATATAAGGAAGAAAAAACATCTTGTTAAAAATTGACGTGTGATTTTTAATCCCAAATGTCCCTAAATTGTCCTGTTTGAAAGGTGTCAATTTTTGACACTAATAAGCAAAATTATTGTTATCAAATATATTCTTTTCTTATAAATATTTCATTCAATCAAGGAATTGACAGGGATGCTAACATTATAAAAAGCAAAACTAAACATATAAAAACATAAACATAGCAATACCTGTAATAAAAATAGGCACAGAGACACTAACTACTAGATGAGATTTGATAATATGGTCATAAAAGAACCAGAATAAAAATTATAGTTTTCAATTTACATTATTATCATTACTAAATTTCCACAAACTATTCCATAACTGAAAATAACAATTTCTTAGTTTAGAGAAATACATTATCTTTATTAACAATATAATAATAAACTATCAATAGACAAAATCATGCTGAAAGCAATAGCTTTTGTCGCAGTAATGATTATTTAGATATATAAATCAAATAGCATTTCCTAAATTTTGTTGATTGTTGAATTGATAAAAGACTAAGTAAAAAGCATCAAATAATGCCTATTAAAATTGACATCATTCAATACAAATAACCAATGATAGGCTAATGCACTTATATTAACAAATAATAAAATATATGCTTGTCTGTCATTGGTCATTTGTATTGTATGACGTAAGTTTCTGTTAGTGCAATACTAGAACTACTACAGACGATTACACTCTAGTTTCAATAAGCTTCGCTTTTGAAAATCAGTCTGCGTATTGTGTTTAGCATTTAAGGTAGTTGCAGTTATTTTAATCAAAATCTGGCACGATTATTATATACAATAAACGTTGTGAAATCATTTCCGCAACAATTTTTCTATATAAACGTATCAGAATTGCAATATCAGCCCGACACTGCGTTATAACTAAAGACGTCAAAAATAGTGGCTATTGCTTCAATGTCAGGTGCGCGACATAAATAGTTAGAGAGGGGGGAATGTCTAGGCCCATGAACAGGCGTAACTCATTACTATGCACAATCAGGACTTTTCAGACACAAGATGTTTTTCTGTTGGTTGTTACTAAACCTAATATCCTTGGGTATTAGAGTATCGCATCCCATTACATGCGGATCATGCTCTGGATTCTCTAGATGATCACTTAAAAAATCGAAGGATACACCCGCCCTTACAAGGTAAGGTATCAGAATTGCATACTGTTACAGAACAAACTTTTCCTTTACCTTTCCCAAACAACTAACAATAATGAACGCCTATTTTGTATTGGCTAATTTTGTATTTTTTGCGAATGTAAACCGCTTTGCGGTTGTAATGTTATGCGGACGGGAATTCACAACAGAAAATACTTCTCCTTTCTCTTCCTTCTTTGAGAGAAGAGAAGCTTTAAAACACTTATGGTCTATACGTCATTAGATCAGTGGCGTTCACAGGACTTTGTCTGGGGAGTGTTATCTTTGGGTTTATGTAAATGGGAAAGGTGGGCCTTCTTAACTTCGATATTAAGAGGTATGTCAACACACCCCCTTCCAACCCCGTTTGAAAACTAATGAGTCAACTTATAATTTTTTTCCAATAGAGCGAAAATTTTCTGCATAAATGGTAAGTAAGTCCTAACGATTTCAATACATCTGATATTCGTTATCTAGCTAAACTTAAATTTTTTCGTACACTATGGAATTATCTACATTATTTCTCCTTTTTATCATTAAATAGTGTTACAATTTTCTTTTGTGTATAAAGATTTCCTTGTTTTTTTGCTATATATAAAACTCCCACCCCCTTTCCATATATATACATTATCATAATACATAGTTTAGAAATACTTACTTTAATTGCGTATAAAGTCATAAAAGACATAACTATTATTTTAATGACACTGGTATGGTATGTTGCCTTAACATATGAAATAGGGATAAACGTGCTTGCCTAATAATTCAATCTTTTACTTTTTTCCTTTTATAATAGAGTAACAGTTGAAAATTATTCAAACCTAGTGAAATTTAAACTTTATTATACCTTTGTATTTGTTTAAGTATTGTCTTTCATTAGTTTTAAATAGGGCTCTATAATTGAAGGTACAGAAAAATAGCCTAAAACCATATCAGGACCTATAAGAACTTTCACTGTATAGGAGAACCATGTCAGTTTATTGGTTAGCGAGATTCTTTGCTACAGATTAAAAACTTACTACTTTTTATAACAGAATAACCTTTTAGAAAAATAGATTTCTTTAGGAAGAGTCAAAAAATCATAAAATATCATTATTGCCACTTAAAAAAATTGTATGTTTAACTTTTGAATGTTTACATAATTATTTATTATTAAAAGGGACATTGAGACAACTAAGCATAATTTTATATCGACAGTAAACGTCTATTCCCATAAGCTTTAGAGAAGAAAATAACAACAAAAAAAGATGTATTGCTCGTAGTTAACTATAATTGCTTTGCCAACGGGTTTGCAAAAAAATTGCATGAATTTGAAAATTTAGGGTTTATGAAAATATACACACGCCAGGGAGGGAAGGGACAATGTAAATAAAATTATTCTAACACCCTTAATGCTACCGAATATTTACCAGTTACCATGATTCTATACATAAAAACAAAGGGATGATTAATTTATTTCAATGTGCTATCCCTATATTTGTGACGCATAAACAAGCATACACCAAACACCATTTTAAGTTTTAGAATCTACTTTACTTAGAGATCTATCAAAATGTTTATTAAGATACAATAAACAGCTAATTAAGTACAAATGACTAAAAAATATTTTAAAGGTCGCTAAACTGATAGCATTAAAACTAATCCTTTATAAACTAAATTAAATCAATATGAGAATATTAATATGTAAACTATTCAAGAAAGAATTGGAAGAAAAACAATTTACAGGCAAAATCTTTTAATACAAAATCATTTCAATAAAAGTTACTTGTTTGGTCTACTACTACTAAGTCAGATGCGTTTTTCAAGCCTTTTGCGTACATATAGCACTTAAGACTCATTAGGCCTTGTAAATCGTAACATATGCCCAGTTTTAACATGCATAATTATTTCCAGGGCTCGGCAGCCGCGCCTCCACCATTAGAATTTGTGTAGACTTTTAAATATCAATTATGACTTTTTTACTGTCCTGAAATTTGTTTTTTTTTAAATATGCATATTTGGTATATATTAAGTACACCTTTATTGAAATAAATATATCTAAAAATTCTAAGAGACTTCTGGCTATTATTCAATTAATATTAGCCTAGCTTTTAATGAAAATCATGAAATTCGCTTCATACTCCTTATCCTAAAACTCCCTGACTATCGTTCTAATTATGAAATGGACCTTAAAAATTTGCATACCTATTTTTCTATGATGTTAAACGCAATTTAAATGATTTATTTCATAACTTTAACTTTTTGTTCACCTTTTTTTCAAACCCTTTTTTGTTCTATGTTGTGTGTTGCTTTTGGAAGAAAGGGATATATGAGTTAGTTGAAAATATTCTCGTTTCATTTGCACAGTTGCTCGATAACTTAAAAATGACCTTAATTCCTTTCTTTCATGATGGAGAATCACTACATAAAAAATAAGATTTGATATCATATTTTGGAATAGTGGATTCGCCTATGGTATTTTTCTTTATCAGGGATCAGGGGAAGAAACAAAGCCTTAAGCCATCAAGGTATCAATTTGAAGCTTCTCTAAATTTTAAGTCTCACTAGTCTAAGTAAATATCGGGTCCTAACGAACCTACAAACCTTACTAATTTATATTACAGGATTTTGATAGACATGTGTATACGTATGTATATGTGTATTTCAGTAAGGAAGTTAAACATATATCTCCTCCACAATGTATTTTGTGTTGGTTAAAATATTTGTATATAAAGGTATGCACGTCCTATTATCACATAGATTATAAACTACTGTGGGGAAACCCTGTACCCAACACAACCCAACCTAAACTACAAAAAACTACCCGGGGGTATGGCTGTTTCTATGCTTGACCTGACACTTTGAGCAAAATCAACAAAAAAAAGATTAGAAGAGTGATCTTTGATATCTAAGCAAAGAGAATTATTCTCAAAGTCCCCTCTTTATTTTCTTGTATATACATATGTATATGTATTTGTTGTGTAGCCCATTTCCTAAAATTGTACTCATCTGTCACAATATGGAACCTTTTTCTATACCATAATTGCCAAACATGTTGTGTCGAATTTTTCAGGGATGCGGGGATTTAACAATGGAATATAAATTTATATTTCTCCAGATTTTATTCGTGAAATTCTAACTTTATGAGTAAAGAATTATTCGGTGAGAGAATAATTTTAATCGCTAGTTACCTTTCCCTCCCAGAGAATTTCAGTATGTGTTAATGGGTTCCGTGTGTGTTCTGGGGTTTTTGTGCATTAAATTTTTTTCTGTAAAAAAACAATAGAATGTGTAATGTGTATATAGATTATTAATTTTAGACATCCAGCTTTTCATGTCATATAATGATTGTTTTAATTCTAGATGAAGTATACTCCTTTTAAACTCTTTTTGGTTACAGTTAATTGTTTCACTATTTTCTATATTGTCATCCTTGTGTATTAATTGTAACTAGATCAAATAGCCTAAAAAAAGGATGGACCACCATTTCAAAATTGAATTTAATGATGTTTAATGCAATTTTTAGGAGAGGGAGATATTACCGAGAATTTTAATAACTGTTCTATCTTAACATATTGTTATTTTTTTGATTGAGTATACACAAATGGTTTGAACTTTTAGTTAGGGGTCTGCAAAATAGAAACCATAGGATTTTGCAAGTAAATCTAATATTAGATATTTTAAAAGAATTTGGTCAGTAGAATGATGTATTTCTGTGAGGTTTGGCCTCTTCTTTTTGTTTTAACAAAAGTAAAACACTTAATTTATAAATTGTTTTTGTGTATTTACTAATAATAGTCTATATTCGTGGCCAGAACATCAATTAGATGCATTTTGAAGTGTGGCTCCTAATAAATCTTATTGTCACTACTCAATATTCCAGATAGTTTTAAAGGATGAAGTGTTTTTATGAAGGAAGGCAAGGGTCATAAGGATCATTGGATTGTAAATCATGTATATTGTATGCGAGTTCTCACATTTGTAGACTTCAAATTTGTTATCTTTTTAAGGTTCTTAATAAGTAACTTCAGCGTTATTCGACAGTTTAGGGGTGGAGAATGTTTTGACCAACAAAAAGACGTTAAGGAAAAGACAAAAAATACAATTGTATTCCCTTAAATATTCTTTAAACTAAAGAATACAATCTTGTAATTTTCTAAAATGTTGAATCCACAATTTTATTTATCCATTAAACTGTACTTACCTTAAACAAGAAAACTATCAGTTAACTAGATATTTAAAGTATTTAACTATCTATCTATCATGAAATAAAAACTCTCTATCTATCTATTGAGCTTTTTAATCTAGTATCGGCATTTTTCAATAGAATAATTTTGCATTGTTTGTGTTCATTTTTATGTTATCAAACTTCTTCTTTTGATGAATTAAAAACAACTTGTTTTTTTTCATTTTTATCGAAGTAAATTTTAATTGATCTTTTATTCTTTTAAAGTACATTTAGGTGCTTAATTATAAATATTTAGGGTATTTAAAGAGTATTTAATATCACTGTATCGTCCTTATATATTGTCAGATTTAAATTTTTTTTTTAAATTTATCAAAATGTCATATTCACTTTACTGTACTTATTTTTTAAAACCCTATCAAACATTCATGTTCTTAAGTAATATTACCTTAGACAATATATTGATATACATTCCAAATGACTAAAAGCAAAATCATCCATATGCAGACTAAAATTATTGATTGAAATATTGGACACTACTAGTTTGGAATAAATCAATCACAATTCAATAACAGCACCCAAAGTTTTTGACCTAAGGGATATGATATCCTTTTTTGAAACTTCCTTTGTATTATTACAGTCAAATGTCCTCTCCCTAACTGTTAAGTATTATGGTAGATTTCCTCGTGTAATTAGGTAAATCATGTAAATGGTCACAATGTGTATGCGGAGTGAGATTATTATTTGATGTTGTCCATGTACTGCAAGTTGAAATTATCGTAACAATTCAATCATAACTAAATGATCAAAACTAATCTTAATCGTAATATCCTTTGTTTAAGTCAATGAACCGTTCATAACCCCCTCTCGCTTTAATTTGATTTTTTTTAAATTGTCAAAGCTCATGGGAGGAGTTTGGAGGGTTTTTCTATGTTTCTTTTAAATTTTCATACACAATTAGGGAAAGGGGTTATGACATGCCCAAAAGAGATAAGAGGGAAATTGTCGTATGAATGCGAATTTTTCCCATCATAAATTAATTTATCCATACAACAAAAATATAGAATATTATTTACCACATAATTATAATCTCATATAAATATGTTAAACGTGAGGGATGTGGTATCTGAAAAAAAATTTGTCTGAAATTTTGTAAAAGTAAAAAAATGCTATTACCAATTAATGTATTATTTTTTTTATTTCTGTGTACAACAATATGCTGTTTTTGTTATTAACATAATATATTTTTGTAAAAGATATTTTTTATGTTCTGTAGGAGTATCCTAATTAAAAATCATATAATACATTCAAATTCATACAATGCTATAAGGTGGAAAAATAGTTAATTTATGATTGAATATACCTTTTTTTCTTGATATATATTTAAGTTATTACACCAGTTATTAAATTTTTATTACTTTCAAGAATAAATTGATGATAAATTTTATAATTTATTAGATTTTCTTAATTTAGTTAGAAAGGGATAAATGCGTCCATGACAATGCGTTGGGTAATTACTAATTAATGAACAATTCTAAATTTCTAATCCTACAAAATTAGGCGTTCTATTATCTAAATTTTCATCTTAAGTTTTGTTTGCAAGTAACCATAAATGTAAAAATAAATATACAGCTACGCAATTTAAATTTATTCACTAATGCTTTAAACCCTGAAAACTAAACAAACTTTACTAAACATACAATAAGTCATAAAGTAATTAAAGCAACTGTATAATGTGTAATAATTTTAAAATACTTAAATATTCTGTGCTTTTTGTACATTCTATATTTTAATTAAAATTAATTTTTATGACTTATTCCAAATATTTTTATAAGCTAAGCTTTTCTATAATTAGGGTCGGTCCGTCCATCCGTCACAAACAGTTAGCTCTTTTCGTTAATTTAAACAGGTTAGAATTGTCCTATCTTTTTCAAACTTTGCATTATGATTCCTGTAGTAGAAAGGTACGATTTAGAAAGCGTAGCAACTCTATAATCATTACAAGAATGTCCGTAAATTCATTTGAACAGTTTTTTATGTGATAAAATTATCCAATTGATCTGATTTTTGGAGTACTGATTCCTATTACAATAAGATACAATATTATAAGCGAAGCATCTCTATAATCAAGTCCTAAAAATGTCAGTATGTCCTTAAACAGTTTTCTGTATTTAAGAAGTTTTTCAACAAATCTATGTATAATTTTCTCAAAACTTTTATGTTTATATTTTGTATATTCAGTTTTGACACTATACTAGACTTAATGTTCGACTGTCTTACCGTTTCAGAGCTTCGCTTTTATGGATGTTGTCATCCTTGTTTATTCGATAGCTTGGACCAACTAATCAAGATCTTTTAAGAATATAATCAAAAAGAGAACATACTTTAAAACTTTTCTACCAGTATAATTTACAATCCAATGACCCGTCCATTCCTCATGTTAAATGATATATTAATTGTGTAAATTAAATTAGAAATATTTTCAGATACATTAATATTTTTTTTAGGAAAACGGTGAATTCGAAGAAGCAGATAAATACGGACAAGAAATTTCCTTCAACTCTGCACAACAAATAATGCAACACAACTATCTATCTATCTTCCTGGGCATAGTTATCTATCTATCTTTACGGGCATAATAATTGCTTAGCTGTTTACCTTATAATTTTATAAAGCAGGGAGAGACTAATTTTTTTAAAAGGAAAATTTTAATTTTAGTAAAACTTTTTTGAAAGAAAAATGCCGCGTTTTATTATGAACTTATTATGAAAATGCCTCGTAAGATTTAAACAGGTTATACAACTTAGGAATTAAAAATTTTAAAATTATTATTTCAGCTATTGTATAATGTATGATAAAGCTCTAAAAAGATGCATTAATTAATATACGGCAAAAATGGATTTAAGATTATTTATATTTCTTTTATAAAAGCCGTACCAACAAAAGCGAAATAATGAAATAAATAGTTGTAAACTCTGTTTAAATCCTACGAGGCATTTTCATAATAATTTCATAATAACACGCGGCATTCTACTTTCAAAAACCCATCTCAGAAGAAGGTCATAAAGATGGAAATGTCTCCCCAGCCTAAAACCTTCCTTTAAACTGTCTTAGTTATCGCTATTGATCTTCTATATTTTTACATCTTTTGATAGAAGGTTATGTCTCTGCTCCTTGCTGATTATTTTATTATTGTATTATAATCTTTTATTTTACTACGTGTATATAAT
>LS055292.1:0-17592 GCA_900241095.1 Acartia tonsa
CCTGGTCCATCTTACTCTTGCCTCTGGCGGCCATTTTCTCTGCCAGGCTTATCTTTGCATCTCCTGAGTCATCAACAGCTTGCCTGGGCACCCGGATATACATGCCTGCAACAATATCATGACTGTCTAATTTGGCGAAAAAAAGGAAAAAAATCGGCGGGAAACGGCGCCGTCGCCGTTTTTTCACAGTTCCATATTGTTCTCCACAAAAGCAACTGCTGTGCCGAATTTTAGAGCTGTAACTCTTCTATGGTCTGAGATCATTCACGTTTTACTTTTGGTTTCAAAAAGTGGCACATCCGCCTCCCCCCTTTTCTTAACGTTATACTTCAAATGAATTTTACATAAACAATGTTTTGAAAGTATTTTTCCTTGAATATCTAAGAAACCTCGGAACCGTTTGAGTTCTCAATATTAATTAATAGTGAACTCCATGGTTTTATAAAATTTTACTTCTTACAGATCCTTCCCTTTATTATATAAAAAAAACATCTAACCTATTTTGGGATCATAAGTGACATCATAATCTTTAGTGGGAGGAGGGGCCTCTGTACTCAAACTTATCTTCTTGTGTGGATCAAATTTAGGTTTGCTTGGGTGAGAACTATTTAGTCCTTGCTTCAGTTGCTCCATCCTATAATTCATTATTATTTAAGAATATATTAATTTTCATAGATAAATACACTTAGATAGGTTATAGGTTATCTATTTGTGTATTAATCAAAACCTCTAAAATTGATAAGGAATCAATCTAATAAATGAATTTGAAAATTGCTAATAGCTGCTTATATAATTTAGTGCATGATACATTATCACTCTTTTTAAAATCAAAACAGTGATTTAAAAAATTTAAATTATAAGATTTTAAAAAGTTGACCTGTTAACAGTCATCAAAACAGACTCTCTGATACTATCTTCTCCTACTGGTATCCATAAACCTGAAAATATCACTTTGAATGTATATTGTTTTTTTTTCTTAATTTTTGATAGAAGTTCGTTAGGAATTTTGAGCAAAATAAAAATCAAACTTGAAGCTAGCCTCCTTATAAAAGTTGATTATTGTAGAACACCAGCCACAGAGACAATGATTTAGTAATAATGAGTAAGCTCCGGCAGTAAGGAATAGGTGTCTAGCCATGGACATTCCAAGCTTTTTATTTTGGGGAAGGGGCGGGGGATGAGGGGTTTTAAATGATTCTATGGGGTTATATAATGTGTTTTTCAAACTTATAAGGGAGTAAAAATGAGAGGTTTCAAAGTTTTAAAAGGTTGAAAACCACTTTACTTTTCCCCCCCGCTGGACGTCTATGGGTTTAACATTTGATGTTATTGATTAGGATCTGGCGCTCATGCATTACTAAATATCTTAGTATCTCATCCCTTTGCATTGGAACATATCAGTCAACATAACAACAAACTGTTAAGGAAATACCCTGGATTTGAAAAAAAAGTTATTCTAAGACTAAAATAAAGCATTTGAGGAATACCATTCGTAGTATATCAAAACATGAAAATCTGACAACCAAAGTAACAAATACTACAAATTAAACAATAACTTTCATACCATTTTGAACAAAGTAAAATTTTGCTACCTTTTTTAGTTGAAGCATCTTTAGGAATATCCGTATTGATTTTCTTGATCTGAATAATACCTCCTTCTTCCTGTTTGACTGCAGTTGTTGGATTTGAATTAATATTTCCAGAAGAATGTTCCATGGATTTTGACCTAAATTATTATTGTTCGTGTCAATGAAATAGGTATTCTTTAAATTACGTGGTAAATAAATATAATAAAATAAATATGTGCTCCTTTGAATATCATGTCTTATCATTTATAAACCAACTGATGATTTGTTTGAATTAAACAATGAAACACTGTGTATTGGGACTTATCAAATAAAAATAACATAAAAATGTTTAAATGAAATGTGTTGATCACTCTATAAAAGTAAATTAATAACAATCAATTATAGCTTGGCCTTACTTGGATTTATCTCTTCGCTTTTCAGGTGACCGCGACCTGTGTCTGTCACGTGACCGTGACCTCCTACGATCATCACGTGACCGCGATCTACGCCGATAGTCTCGTGACCTTGATCTTCGCCTTGTGCTGTGCTTGTCACGAGATCTTGACCGAGACCGTTTGTCACGTGACCTTGCCCGCTTATCGCGAGATTTTGACCGTTTGTCGCGTGACCTTGACCGCCTGTCACGTGACCTTGATCTTGACTTTGATTTGTCTCTTGACTTCGACTTTGATTTTGGTCTGAACGGATTAATAGGAGGCATTCCCTTGCCTTTAGTTGTTGTGAAGAAAGAATCCATAACGCTATGTTTCGTCGTCTCCTTACTTTCTTTTTCATTATCACTATTATTCTTCTCATCCCTGTCTGAATCAACAGATTTTTTCTTTTTCTTTTTCGCGGATTTTTTGACGGGGTCCTCGGAGTCGCTCAACTCAATAACTCCTCCGTCGTCTTCTGATTTTATTCTTTTCTTTTTCTTATCTTTTTTCTTTTCCTTCTTGGGGGATCTATTTAAAAATTAAACTATTATACATGATACGGTAATTTTAATAGTTCATAATATACTATCAGTACTCAACAAGGGGCCCATGAGATGGGGAGGGGGATGTTTCCCACACCCCGCTTTCAATATTTAGTTTTAAAAATAAAAACTGTTATGTGGGAAAATGTCATCTATCTTTGGAAGGTTTTGGTACCATTCCCGAATAGTGATAAACCTTCTATGACCTATATGATGAGAAGCTACACTATAAAGGAAACCCTATCAGTTTAGCGGTAAGCGAGGTTCTTTGGTACAGATCGACATACATACATACA
Organism: Acartia tonsa; assembly: GCA_900241095.1. NCBI lineage: Eukaryota > Metazoa > Arthropoda > Copepoda > Calanoida > Acartiidae > Acartia > Acartia tonsa. The sequence continues at coordinate 2,844 of LS055292.1, forward strand.
TCCTGTTACTTTAATAATGTGTTGAAGGTTGGTTATGCAGGGTATTTGATGAGTGTAGATAATAGAGATTAGTAATCCTTTAAATCTAAATACAATACCTCGATTTGCTCGCTGACTTTTCTCTCTCCTTGTCTTTTTTCTTCTTTTTCTTTTTCTCGTCCTTTTCACTGGATGCCAACTTTGCAACAAGTTGGTCCTTGTCCATGGCCAGGTGCGAGGCAAGCTTCTGACGGAGAGTTTCGTCTTCTTTGAGCATTTCAAGCAAAGGTGACAGTGAGGTCTTGCTTACACTCTTAGCTTTAACAGCTCTGAAAAATAATTTCAACATGTAATATATAAATGGAAGAAAAAAAACAACTTAATTTATTTCTTCATCTTAGCTCTTGGGGTAATTTTAGTTTTAAAAATCATTCTAGATTATTTTGGGGTAGATTTTATCTAGGGGTGATTTTTTGAGAGGTGTCAGGTACACTCTCTCGAAATAGTTTTAGTCTAACTTGGACCTTCAGGAAGCTTCAATGTAAAGGCAAAGTCTAACGATTAAATAATTAGTGAAGTCCTTTGATACAGCAGGCGGACAGACATATCCTATTCCTGTTACTTTTATTTAAGAATTACAAAATAGTAATATTCAGAAACTAATTTCTTTTCATGATTACCTTTCTTCCTTTTCCAAATCAACAATGATCTCTTTGATAGTTGGGGAAACTTCTCTGATTTCCCGTTGTTCCACCTGGTGTTCTCTATGCTGCTGCTCCTGTTGATCATGCTCCCCGCGGTGTTGTTGGTCGCTTTCTCTTGTCGGCTCCATTCTTTCTCTAAATAATATAATTGAATTCAAGTGACCTTGGTCTGGCTCAAAAGTTGTCAATCCAAGCCGCGTCGCAACCAAAGTTTTAAAAAATAATACTCCTTCTATCAGAGAGATCAGACACAATTAATTCCGATCAGGAATTTCAAATAAAATGACGCGATATCAAAATAAATTGGATAGTTGACTACAGTTTTTAGAATTGATTATAGGTAGATTAAAGAAGAAAAAAATACATTATTATCCATCATGTAGATAAAATAAAAAGAAAAGTTAGAACACTGTTACTTTGTACGACTCAATCAAGATTCAATATAAAATTATCAAGCTAACGAATAACAGAACGAGCATTTAAACTTTTTAGGTGGGGGAGGAGTAAAAGGGGCATTAAAATTATTCGTCTAATAACTCCGCTCGACTCCATTTACCCCGAAAAATTTAATGATTTCACTTACCTTGACCTACTTCTTTGTCTAGAGCTTGAACTTTCTTCATGTGATCTTTTATAATCTCTGCTCCTGTCACTCCTGTGATGGTCTCTTGAGGAGTTATTGTGTGAATATTCATCTCGGTGGGAACTTCGGTGATGACTGCTGCTATGTCTACAATAATATAAACATTTTCATAAAAACTGTAGCTTTTCTTTTACGATTCACAAATCCATTGAAAAACCAAAATTTAATCATAATTATAGTAGGTAATTAAAAATAAGCTTGGATTAATCATTGATACGAATCAAAATGTTTATTATTGCTGGAAAATGGTGAACACAATAGGGCTTTCCACAGAAGCGTAAATTACGACGAAAGGTGAGGTACGAAATCGGTTTCAGGGATTTAAAACAACTATGAAAAAAGTCTACCTGTGTTCCTTCCTATCCCTGCTAGAGCTCCGTCTGCTACTGGTGTATCTTGAGCTTCTACTACTTCTGTATTCTCCTCCAGAGTGACGACTATAGTCTCTTTCCGATCTGCGGTGGTGGCTTTCCTAAATAACAAAATTTTATGTTAAAATTTTCAACTCTGACTGTGTTTTTATCTGTAATTTAAGTAAACAAGGCTTATCACATTTATGATTATTTAGTTAGACAAATGCCATACTCAGACCAAGGTGAGGTAATAAGCTGAAGTGGGGAATGAGGGACTGACATTTAGTTTTAAGACATCAGAAAATACAATAAATATCTTTTTGATCTATATCTTGTTATCCCTATATAAAAGGGCCATACTCGGCTAAGGTGAGGTAATAAAATGTAGCTCCCATAGACAGCGGGTCAAGTCATGATGTACTTCAACTTTGAGGTTGATGGCCTTTTTGGCTATACAAAAGTGTCTTGTCCTACTCCATGGCTATTAAGGTCCAAACACTAAGGAACAATGGCTACACTAGTGTACACACTCACTATATAAAAAGAATATTCAACTTAACATCTGATCTTTAAGTTTGTCTTTTAATCCGTTTTATAAATTTCATTTTTCCCGAAGTACACAGAAATAATTTGAACCTACCTGATGTCTATAGCTGGGAGCCGAGTTGGTAGCCCTGAGGAACATCTCCACCTTCTCATTGTAAGCAATCTCCTCCTCCTTGTTTCTGAATGAGTGCTGTACTGGTGGGGCGGAGTGCATGCTGGGCATGGGGGCCATATAGCCAGGCGGGGGCTGACGGGTGTCCTGCAAATTATTAAAGTTAGGTTTTGGTATAGGAGGCACACATTTCAAATAATATTTTAAAACTTTAACTTCAGCCAACATATATCTTAGGTATTTTGTTCTAATGATGTCTGATAATTCAAGCGAAGGTTTTCTACATTTATGGTCGGTTGTTAACTGTACTTTCGATCGGATTTAAACCTTTGCATGATAGTTGATTCGTGGAAAAGTTTGGTACAATTTAATATAGAATCATTGCCAGAAGTTCTGTATGTCCATTTTTTCATTTTATACATTTTTTTTCACATGGTGCGTGACCTAATACAATGAATTTTGGAAAAGTGATTCCTAATACGTTTAAATATAATGCATTAAGCAAAAAAATCTTGTTGATCACGTATAAAACCACCCTGTTTGCAAAGTTTTAATAAAAGAAAAAAAAAAGAAAAAGGAATCCTATGCTGCATGCATGGTTGTTATAGGTAAAATATTTACCAAGTGAAATTCTGAATTTGACATCGAGGATCTTTGTTCATCCCGTACAGCTAAAATTTTAAACAAAAGATAATATTATCAATTATATTTTAATTAGATATGTTCTATTGATTGAATGAAGAATTTTCTATTTTTATCCATACAAATATCCATTATCCATTACAATTATGCAATTTTTTTTAATTAAAAGCTTAGAATAGACAAGGTATGTATTTTAAAAATCATAAAAAAGTAATACTGTATGTGCATGTACATTAAGATCTCGCAAAGAGCTTAGTGTATTACCAAAATTTTCTTAGGAACCTTGGTAATATAACTGGGCAGATTATTTGTTGTTTAGTTTACATAGTTCACATAATAATTCCTTCTACAACACTCACAAATTTTTCTTCCTTTAAAAATTTAAATATAAATTGTACTAACCTGACAATCTATCATCCTCAATTCTCGTATCCCCTGCAATGGAACGAATAGGAGCTCCTCTTTCTTCTTCCCTATTATATCCATTACCATCATACTCTCTGCCTCGTGGCTCTTCATTCTGATGTCGCCCTACTGAGGAGGACTCGTGTCCTCTTCTTTCATCCTCATAACCTCTTCTTGCATTATCATTAGAAGGATCTCTTCTTTGGTTGTTATAATGACGGTCTTCATCATAACTCTGATTAATTTTTTCTGGATGTTCTTTATTATAGCCACGATGCCTTTCTTGATCAAGAGGCGGTTGCTGGCGTTGACCTGATGGTGTCAAATGATCATGATTGTTGCTCTGCCTGTGTTGTGGTGGTGTTGCTCCACGTCCTCTACCATATGGAGATGGAGTCCTCTGTTGTCTGGAGTCAACGTCATCAACCAGGTCAATCACTTGTCCAGGAGCAGGACCGCCCTTCAGGTATATTATGGACTCCTTGGCCTCCTTATGATCTGGGATGATGCTTAGGATTCTTTCATATGTATCAATCGCCTTCTCAATCTAAAAAGAAATAAAGTAAGCAGTAAGTCTTTGTTCATGAATTCGATTCTTGAAAATAAAAGAATAATTCAAAAGGGGAGGAAAAGGTTCACAACCAGCGAAAATAAAATCACCCTAAAAAGAGAATGAGCTATGTTACTTTAATGTGGTACAATATAAAATTAAAGACTTACTATGATAAATTAAAGCAACTGCCATCCAAATATGTGAATTTTTTACTGTAGGTATTTATATTTTAAAGAAGAACTTAAATTTCCCCTTTTATCGCATGTAAATATTTATTGGTACCTTTTTATCATCTTCATAATTTCTGGCCACAGCCACAAGTGTTTCACACATGTATTTTCTTCCATTAGTATGCTTGGGATCCACCTTCAGGGCAGCCTCAAAATCTTCAATGGCTTTCTCGAGGCCATTATTGTTTGCATATAAGGCACCTACGAAAGAAATTTAATTAGATTTAACATTATTGAGAATTATTGAAAAATAGAGACATAGATGATAAGATTCTATATAATTTTTGTTAAAACAATCATGCAGTATGCATTCTTAGTTAATATATTTATCATTTAAATGCATGGAAAGTCAAGCTTTGCAACCTCAAATCTTACTCAATTAAGAAAAGGTTCATTACCTCTAGCTACTAACCCCTCAACATTCTTAGGATCAATATTAAGTGCTTGATTTAAGCTCTGGAATGCCTCGATCTTGTTGCCAGACTTGAAATGTTTGATACCCAGATGAACGTGCTTGGCAGCCCATTGTCTATTCTGTTCTGCCCTTAAGCTGCTTGCATACTTGTCCTTGGTATATTGACCTAAACAATATCTTATAATATTTACATATTAATAGCAAATAGTAACAAAATATGTAACTAGATTTAAGAAAAGCTATACCCACCTTAAATTATTTCAACAATCTATTTTAACAACTTTTATCAACTGGATTCAAATCAGATTAGTTATTTAAAAGTATGCAAAAAATCTTTTGAATACTGATAAACAAGGAGTTATATTAGATTTTACAACCATTCTGTGCAACGAAAAAGGCGAGAGCCAGAGGTGTAAATTTTAAAAATAGAAACGGAATTTCGCAGTAGCTTTAATTTAGCACACTGTATAACAACGATTTCTTCATAGTTCTACAAAGAAAGCATCTGCCAGTGATGTAAATATTTTGCATGCTCCATTTCGTTAGTTTTTTCATCTTTTTCTTTATTTCAATCCCAATAAATTTTTATTGCAAAAACTTATTCAAAATCCAAAATAGTTAAGTATATGTTTCATTTCAATCTAAACGAGGCAAAATGTAAAAGAATGAAAACCTAACTGCGTGATCAAAAAACAAACCAACAGTAATGTTTTATCTTTAATGTTTAAAATAATAAAGTATTACTAAGTAAATGAGACAACAAACATTTCATTTGCATAACTGAGGTTGGATTCCTAAATAAATTAGGGTCGCTGCATCACCAAAATTGTTTTGTGAAAAATCCTCCAAAATCACATAAAAATCTACAAAAATTAAATAAAATCACATAAGGGTTAGGTATTAACAATAGTGAATAGATTCTATTTAACTTTTGTAGATTTTTTTGTGATTTTGGAGGATTTTTCACAAATAACAATTTTGGTGAGGCAGCAATCCTAATTTTTTTAGAATCCACCCCTGAACTTTTCTCTCTCCAGCTTAATTATCTTTAGCCCATTACTTCTGATATGGACTTAACTCACCATTTAGATCTTGCATAAAGCTTGAGGCTGTATTGGAGATGCCCAGCTCAGAGCACAAGTGGGACACATTGTTAGGGTTGATAAATCCTGGACTTTTCTCCAGAAAATCTTCATAGTGGTAGCCTCGCTCCAGAGCCTTGTATACAAAGCAAAGGAACATTAAGATACACATATATAAAGCATAATTTATATAAATATAATATCCACAAGCATTTACTACAAAGTACAATAACAAATCTTAAAATAAAGGTACAATTAAATAGTTTCTGTATCAATAGGTTTGGTCTCATCTCAATATCCAAAGTCTAAATAAGTTATTAATTAGCAAAATGTTGCATAATATTATATTCTATCAAAGATAATAATCAAACTTTTAAGATTATGTAATTTTATGTTTCACAATATATATTAGATAAAAGGAATTTATACCTGTTTAGTGTAGCGTAGAGTAACTGGTAGGTCCTGCCTGGAAACTAATCCAAGTTTAATTATATTCTGGAGGTCATGAGGCAGAGCAGAGTTTCTCATACCTGCCAGAAACTTCTCTTGGTCAGGTTTTATCTAAACAAATTATTTTTCAATATTTATCTAATTTAAATAATTGTACAAAATGGGCGTTTAAGGATATGACTGTCATTGTTGAACAACATTGCATGAATTGGAAATACCTCTAGCGCAGCAACCCTAACAATATCACCGACATGATAGCCAGCATCAACATCCCTGAGATCATCTTCGCCTCCTGCAGAAACCATCTCTGCTGACGGACAAAAACCAAGCACTTTAAGGTCTACAACATACCTGTAATAAATAGGAAAAAATGTTTAGTTTATAATAGGTTTATACTAAATATTTAAGTTTGGTTGAAAATCAGCTTTTCTTTTCCTCTCTCTGTCAGAAATTATGTAAATTTAATGATATATTCAGTTATTTTTTTCCCTCCACCTTAGGCTCTTAGCAGGGGATCCCATGCAGAATAAACACATTAAACCCCTGAGGAAATTTGTAGATCATACTGTTGGATTACCTGGATTTACCAGAAACAGGATCAAGTGACAACAATGCAAGCAGGATACCAGAGGGAGCTTTTTGTGTTACTTCACAAAACATTACATCACCAACTTTTATTGTCTAAAAATGTTTCAGATTTTACTTCAAGAAAATACAAGCTAACATGTCATAGAGTATTTTATGAAAATTATTGAGAAGTGTATAAAGACAAAGACATTGTTTATTGCACCAAAAAATAGGTAATTAAATCATAAATGTTACCCTTAACAAGTGTTTTATTCTGAGGGAGGGATCAACAGTTGAGAAAACTTCAAGTGGTGGAAGAATAGCCGCATGGTCTTCTATATCATTACCCAGTGACGACATCTTCAAACTATGTTGACATTCTGCACTGAATAAGGACTCCCCTTTCTGGGATATAAACCTAAGCAAAAATAAAATCCTTTAGTAATAAAAAGTGACAAGTTTTCCCAAGAGAAATTACCCTAAAAAGTTCCCCCCCAACCCAAAAATAAGTATTTTTTCTTTTTTATAACAAAAATTAAAAGAGGGGTGTCAGTATAACATCCCCCTTTCCCTCAAGTGCACATAGGCGTAACAATTAAGAAGTTGATATAAAGAGAAAGAAAGAAAGTGTAGTAGAAAAGAAGAGAATGAATTCATGGCAATGGCCTACTGCGTCTTGTCCCTTTCTTTACAGTGTATTCATATTAGAAGAGAACCAAATAATAAACAATGTAGAGAGGGGGAAAGTCAGATAGACAGTCGTGATCACTGACTTAAAATGATTTCTTACTACACTTATTTTTTAAAAAATACCTACCTGTGCAAAAGTAATCTTTTTCCACGATCTTCTAGCCTCATTGTTTTCGATCTCTAAATTATTATTTCAATTGACAATCAATCGTCAACTTACACTATTGAAAATATTTTTTTTCTTCAATATGTCTTAATAGCGTTAGACCTCAAATCAAAGTCCCTTGTTTAAGCACAGCACATAACCCCCTTAGTTAAAAAAAAACAACTGGAAATAAGGAAGGGGAAGTTTGTTTCTTACTTTAGGGTAAGTTTTTGTTATATTGGGTACTGTATAGCACCGCAGGGTTGGGGTCCCGCAGTGATTAGGCATAGGAAAATAAAAATATTTTTAACTCATGGGCATTGTGCTCAACATGCATTTCGAGTAAAAGCACCGCCTTTACTAGTTGAATAAAATTAATAAGCGAACAAGGACTGAAATAAATCAATCAATAATAAAATAATGGTTACCTGTTGATAAGCATGATAATCCACCTTTTTCATATCAATATTATTGGCCATACTTGTATCCCTCAAAAAGCTGGTCAACTGTTGACCATGATAATTCAACGAATTAATCAACAAGCTAACTGGCCTGTCTCTGTCATTTGACAAACTTTTCCTGCTGCCGCTAACCCTGTCATAATGTCTGTTCTCAGAAGCACCCTTCTCAGGTGACATACTTTTGTCCCATTGTCTGTGCCCCCCTCCTCCCCCTTCCCGAGGATCAAACATAATGTGTCGATTTTTCTGAAAATTTATAGCATTTTAAAAACTAATTTTGTTTAGAAAATTTTTCATTCAAATAAATCGTTATTATCAAGCTTTTCAATAAAGTGATCAATATAATCAACATAAGAAAAGTACAAATAAATATTAATATTATCACAATGTAAATAAATACGGTTTCTTTTCTGTTTGAAATCTGCAGTAATCACCCAAACAAATTAAATGGGAAATTATTACAAGTAATAAATCGTCAATAACTAATTTAATTATTTTCCAGTTGTTTAAGTCTTAATCTCTGTTGAACTTTGTTGAAGAAGTGAGGCTTGTTGGCTAGAATTGTCAAGGTTTTATCCTTCAAAACTTCGGGTATACTTATTCTCCTAAAACAAAACATCAATAATGTACCTAATGAAATTATTCCATTAGCTTTGAAAATTTTCAGATTTAAGTTACTAATATTATGATTTCTTTTTATTATTTGCGGAAAATTGTCTATAATATGATACATGATTTTTCAGTATGACTCAGAACTGGTTAATTCGGCTGTTATCAAATACAAAGTCATACTAGAATATAAATCCTATTGGTACTTCCGTTAAAAATATGCATGATATCTAAATATAATTATAAAAACAAAAAAAATCTTCAACTTTGCTACATTACTACCTAGGTATGCTACTAATGTGTTTTTGTTTAGTTGTAATAGCACTATTTCCTGTGTAAAAATCTTACTTTGAATGCAGAAATAAAGGTAGATTTCTAGCTTGGCTCTTCTTTAATCCCAACTTGTTCAATATACTTCCTTTTATTCTTTGTGGTGGCCCCAACTGGTCGGGGTATGAATATTTATTGTCCCCCAGGATGGGGGTGCCGAGCCCCAGACCCAAATGTACTCTGATCTGATGCTTGACACCAGACAGCATAAGAATTTCAACAAGACTTGCTTCGTAGTTGTTAGCCAACACTTTGTATTCTGTACTTGCAGGACTAAAATATAAAAGTAACTATATTTACATGGACAATATTAGAACGTGTAAATAAATCTTTGGGTACCAGTGTACTATAAGTATCCAAACTTCAATCAACAATTTTAATGTACAGAAGAGGTAATTTTGTTTATCAACAATGTGTAAATTCATCAATTTTGTATCCGTTGTCTTATGCCTTAAGATCCCTGAAAAAGGACAAACCTGGAAGAGCTTTTTGATGTTTTCTTGTTTGTGATGATTTTATTATCTTTGCTGTAGTCAGGTTTCAAAGTTGGTCTAAAATAATAAATTGTTGCAACAAAATTGAATTTTGGGATACATATCAGTCTTTTTGATGAAAGAAACTAAGCAGTCCGAGAATGTATGCAAGTTGTAAGAAGTACAAGGGCAAATAACAAACTACTTACGATTGGTCCGATTAATATTTATCTTTAGAAATCTCTTTGTATCGAATATGTACAGAACAAAATGTTGGGCAGCAGCTGCGGTTCCGCCGTCATTTCTCACAATCCCACGTTAAACTTAAATATAAGTGCTAATCTTTTTAAAATTAGTTTAATTGTGTTTGATGTGACTTTCCGCTTTAAAAAGGTGCCAAACCTGCTCCGCCCCTCCCCAACTCTTTTTAATATAACTGCAGAACAAATCGCTTATAGATGAACTATAGTTATAAAATAAAAATGTATAGTCTGAAATCTTACCTGTATCTATCACCAATTTTTCCTTCGCCAATGGCAATATTAACAATGCCTTCCATTGGACTTGGTACACCGTTTGTGATGGCATAATAGGTTTTCACAATTTTCTTAGAAGCAAACAGTTGTTTTAGGTGTTTTCTTCGAGCTTCTGAAGTTGCTAGTAGAACAACACCTTTAAATGTATTAGCATTACATTATAATTCACTTTGTCCGTCCGTAACACTCTGGAAGATATCTGATTTTCTTGGCTGCTATTTAATATAGACTGCAGATTATTTGGTATAGATACTCTTTACAGTAATCAACATACTTGGTTCGTCAGTCTGTAGGTCAAGCTACCAAAAAAATGTATAAATTGATTTCGTGATTTTCTTTTAACTTTTTTTTATGACCACTGAACAGTGAACATCCATCCATGATAATTGTGCTTTGCTACTTATGGATGTTGTCATCCTTGCTAGTTAGTTTTATATTCTTAAAATAATACGAAGAAGAGGAAGACTTAGAACAGAGCCAAAGAACCTTAGTAACAATAAATCAAAAAAATTGGTGATCAACAGTAATAAAAATGCTTAATGGTTTTCTTTAGTTTAAAAATGTTTTGTTTTTCTTTAGATGTAGTGCATTCCTGTGGTAGTTGAGTCTAGCCTGTGCACTTCATACAAATTCTGGTACCCAAGCTCCTTAGCCAGGAAAGGCAGATATTTCTCTAGCGAGTGTTCATCAGGTCGAGTCCCTGCACTGAACATTGGTAGACCATACGGCTTCCACAGTCCGATAATTTCATGGTCATTGTATAACACCTACAATTCGTTAATTCTGTAAATGGTGTCAAAAAAAAAGAAGTTTCTGATAATCCGGTTTTTTTAAACCAGAGCTCATTATTTTTAAGGTCTTTACTTCAGAGTTAAATATATTACAATTTATGACATCATATGAGAGAAATATCTCATAAACATTAAACTATGCATAGCTGATAATGTGCTTCAATATTTGAAATATAAACTATAAACAAAAAAAATAAACTCATACGATCTGTACAGATATTTAAAATAAATGTTTTAACTGGAGTGTCAATAAAATAAATAGTAGCCATTCTATAAATGTAGTTGACACCCCTTGATCGTTTTCTTATGAGCCCCGCTTTTCTGGTTGCTAGATGGTATTGAACTTTACTAATAAGGAATAAGATCTAGGTACTTACTTTGGACATCAACAGTTTTTCCACCTCAACAGAGATATATTTGGAAAGGTTTGGTGGTGAATATGTTTCTACATCCTTATAAACATTAGTCTTAATGTCTAAACTTTCATCATCTTTTTCTTCTCTTTTTTTCCTGTAACATACAAATGTGATAATGAGTACATTAACAATATTGGCAAAGTTAGATTGAAAGGGTACACCGACAAACCTCCTGAAAGGACATATTTTCTAAAGGGACAAAGGTCCTAAAGTACATACATCCTAAAGGAAAAACGTATTAAAGGACAAAGGTTTTTTATTATTTCCTTGTGTTTTATCGCCTATTGGATTACATTGTTCTATTGTTTTACTGTTAGTAGATTTTGTTCTTAAATATTTGAAGATTTTTTGTATTTCATAATTAGTACCTACGCTTTACTTTACATTGTTTGTGTACCGCTTGATAGCATTTAGCAGTTTTGAGCAACATTAACAATATTTTTGTCAAATCTATACATTAGATAATAGTCGACATTCTAATTATAAATCCCTTCATCCCTTTCTCCGAAAAGCTTTAAAATGCTGGACCTATAACTAAACAACTGACCTCGCCATGGTGGTAGCTAGAGGAAAGCTGGCAGCCGCCATTCTAGTTGTTATATTCTTCCCTATTTCTGTTACAGGATCTAAATTAAAATATGTTTTAAATTCCTACGAACTTTATATTAGTGAGAAATATCTTATAAAAAAGGACTTGATTTAAGACAGTAAGAGTTGTGTGCACAGTTACTTTATCAGATGAGGGGGAGGGGTAGAAACGAGAAGACAACTACACTTTGGATTAAAAATTGTAATAGATAATATAAAAAAAATTCACATACCATGAAAATTGGAGGTTTCTTGAGGGTTACTGGTCTGTTTTCTCAAGCTCCTGACATATGCCAAGGCAGACGGGGCCTCTTCTTTAGTAACCTTCAATTTCTTAACTTTTTTAGGCTTTTCTTCAATATTGTTTTCCTCTATCTCTTGTGTTTTTATATCTTTGATAGGAACATATTTTGATGGCTTGAAATATTGATCATCTATAAAATTACCTAAATCAAAATATTTTATGTATTAAGTTTCAGTTTTATTTTAAAGACAAAAACTAAGACGTCATCCGAAGGATATTTTACTCATTGTAAACCATATGATACTTAAGATCATCGGAGATTATACCAAATGGGACAAACAAGTGCAAGTGTTCTTAGGATATATCAGCAGTAGAATAAAGCTTGTTTTTGGTTGTGTATACTATGTACATGTTAGATATACATTACATAGGCTAAATACAAAACAAAAAATAAGTTTTGAAACAGCTTCATCTAAAACTGACAAGAACGTAATATTATGACATTAAAATAACTATCAACAGAAGAGTTAATCTGTATAAAAAAATATATTTTATGCATTTTGTATTTAATGAATTTTCTTTTGACTTACTTTCATCAACTGTATTTGTTGTTTGTTCATCTATTATTTGTGATTCTGTAGAAATATTTTCTATTTCATTAACTGGCTCGAGTGTCATTTCTGAATTAGACGCTAGATCGCGAGAACTGCCCAAATATTGTTCATCCACAAAGTTCAAATCTTCCATACTTGACTTTATATTTCCAGTAACAGGTCCAGGTAAAACCTGATGGCCTTCATTTACTTTTGCTGGATCAAACTGTCGAAACTTGTCACCAAATGTAAGTTCATCAAAATAGTTCAAATTATCATTATTATCACTTTTAGATACAGATTTATGATCAACTTTCAACTTATTCTTACGATTTTTAGAAGTGTCAGTTGACTTTATATTATTAATATTTTGCTGTGCTTCATTCAACTGCACTTTATTTGAAACTGGTATTTCATCATCCTCAAAAAACATTGATTCCCCTTTTGCATATTCCTGTTTAATTGTGCTTGTCAATATATAATTCTTTGGCTGAGGTTTACTAAAAAATATAACATTGTTAAATGAATAATATTTAGCAAGTGTATGAAGTATGAGTAAGTGTGCTATTTGCAAAGCTAAGTCTGGGTTTTAGAATGTTTGTTAGTTCGACTTCGTCCAGTCCGAAGAGGAGAAAAGATAGCTTACTAATTTCAAAGAAAGATACACTTTTTATAAAAGTTAACTTAAAAACACATACCTTACTTTTTGTTCCTCTTCTAACGTTTGTTCAGGGGTAAATAATTTTGGAAGATTATCTTTATCAAATCTAAATATAAAAAAAAATTAAAAAGAATTAGAATCATGGGATGAAAATATCATGTAAATTAACTTACCTAGACAATTACCCAAGAAAAATAAAATAAACCAACAGGGATTGATTCTACAATTTCTCATTTATTCATACTCGGACAACTGTCTTACACAATGCGATAAATATAAAAGATATCATTTTTCCTCTCTTAGCAATCTAAAGGGGTGTTATAAAATAAATGAATATTAAATATACGTGGATATTATGACATGGGGAAAATTGTCAGCAATTTTGCTTGCTAACATGGAACTCTATTATTAATCAGTCCATTTCACGTAGAAGAGGAGGGGATTCGGTAAAGGATGTGGAATAAAGAAATCGTTATTTTAGCACGCTTCATGTTTCACTTTATAACCTAAAGAACATGAAAATCTGTAGTAAGATAAAAGTAAGAATATATCCATTGATAAAAATATTTTATTTGTTATTAAATAAAGAGAGGGGTAGGTTTCTGGTAAAATCCGTAAAGGTTATGTGTTATAAGTAAAAAACAGTAGTAGAACGATAAAAATTTATATTAACTTAAAAAAAATTTTTTTTTGTCTATAGTTCTTTTTAATAAGAAATACACATATTTAGTAAATATTTTCGTTTTACTACTATTTTCAAGCCTTAAAACACACACCTTTATGGATTCTACCAGAAACCTACCCCCTCTCTTTGTCTGTCATCTTCGTATACCTAGTTTCTAGATGCTTGGGGCGCAGTCGCTAGTAATCAGAGAGAGAGAGAGAGAGGAGACAATGATAGTTCCAAAAGATTTATATTAACGTTTTCTTATTCGTTGTATTAACAACTTTAGTGAATTTTGATTGGTTTGTTTATTGAGTTGAGTGTTCAAACGTTTTAACCACTAATTTAACGCTACAGAAGGGGTTAATTTTTGTGTATCATCATTGGGGATGTACATCAATGTATCGGTCATTGTCTTATCCCTTTAAATCGTTGGCTAATATAATAGAATTAAACCTGAAATAATATTTGTTGAGCTTCCTTTCTTGTACAGTACAGCAGGAATATTCGAGATTCTGTTCGCTCAAACTAAATAGAATAGTTATTTCTCACATAGTATTATAAACAGCTTTCCGCGGATATAAAAATGTACAATTATAAGATTAAAACCAGTTTTTCAGCCCCGAAGGCACGGACTAAAAAAACTGGTTTTACTCTTCTGATTGTACATTTTTATATATTAGTAGAAAGCTGGATATAATACGATGCTAGACATATAGTTTTTTCGTGTGGATGAGAACCGGTTCCTATCCACCGGATTCGAATGAATACGAGAATAGTTATTTCTCGCATCGTATTATAAACGGCTTTCCGCGGATATAGAATGTACAATTATAAGATTAAAACCAGTTTTTTAGCCCCGAGGTG
>LS055293.1:0-17588 GCA_900241095.1 Acartia tonsa
AACTAAAATGTCTAAAGAGAAAAGAAAAATTATGTTTTGAGTATATTATGTGAAATCTTTTTGTAATATTGAAAAATTGAGTGGCCGAACTCAACACATATTGGTGTTTATATCAGGGCTCTGCAGCCGTTTAATTGTGGGTATTTAGCTGCAACTGTGGGTTATTAAAGAAATGCGAATCAGCCGCCTTCTTTAGCATGTTGTTTTAAAATTAAGCGGCTGACAACAGGCTGAGAATTTTTTTTAGGCTTTGGCATCTGATTATCATTTGTCCGCCTGCAAGAAGAGTTAATAATTACGGCTAGCGATTCCTGGTTAACATAATTTGTTTAGGAAACAATACCTTCACATTCTAAGAAAGTGAATACCTAGAATAATAATTTCTATGTTTTACAAAATATTGAACAAAATTAAGTATTATTACCCTAACCAATTTTATGTTATTTTTAATCATAACTAAAGTACAATTAGAGAATTAATAACTTTGCTTGTACACAGTAAAATATAGAAAAGATACAAAGTTAAGGAGTCAAAAAGTTGATTGCAAAACAATTGTTAGGCCATATCAATTGGTTCAGAGGTGTTCAATGCTAAAGAAGGAATAACTTGGGCTTAGTCTTTAGAGACGAAAAAGAAGAAAAAATATATTGCAATAAGAATGTGTTTAATTTATTTAAACATTTATTGTTGAAATTACGTTTTTTATAAAATTATGTTTTACTGGAAGCCCCATGTGTTTTTTAGTGTTGTTTTTACCTGTTCTGACCTTCAAACACTGAGTTTTAATTAAAAATAACTAATAAGTAGAACTAAGTAAAAAAAGAATGCAGTGATAAATAATTTCATAAAATAAGAAAACTAAAAAATATAAACAAACTAACATGGTAGATTACATATTTGTATTAAAAAAGGAAATATACATAAAATTGACTCACCATTTCATCTGGTTCTCCGACATTAACTGTTTTCTCTACTTTGCATCTCTTTCTGTTCTTGTTGTTTAATGTAGTTGGCCGTCTAGCACACATGTTCATACAGACAGAACTTTTAGGGTAAAATGATAGAGTGGCTACTCTCTTAATAAACATTATTTCTAATTTAAAATCAGATGTAACATTATATAATTTTTTGTTTTTTGTTTTAAAATGTCACTCAGTTAAAAAAACAGCCTTTTTTAGAAAGCTTTTTCAGTAACAGTGGAAAGAAGGACGAACGTATTTATCTACCCTGTTTATAAAGTAAGATACGGAAAGTGTCATGTGTGACGTCAAAAAAATAAGTATAAAAAGGGGAGGGGAAGTGGGAAAGGAAACCCCTAAAAAGAGATGGATTTTTATGACGTCACACATGAAACTTTCCGTATCTTCTTAAAGTAAATGATATACTATTGGTTAATAAATGTATGGAACATTCCTGTTGGTGCCAGCTCCCACTCCCCCTCCTCCTCCCACCCCACTCTCAAGCTCGTCCATGCTGTCGGTCAACGAATCCTGAAAATTAGTAATTTATGTCATTTATGTTATGAAATAAGATAATTTGCATATAAGGTTGGGAAAGGTAGTATTTTTTCCTCCTGTTTGAAACCCCTGCGAGACTACCCAGTATCCAATATAACCTGATCTAACCAGACCTAAAGTAATGAACAAACCAATGAAAAATTACCCTATTATTTAGTTAATGACAAAACATCAGACAGTCAGATAGATATACACAACATATAACATAGTTATAGAGAAGCTGCGCTACTAAAAAGTGAAAATGTTCTCCTAACCTTTCTCTTATGTCTCATTGTTGGTTCTAATTTGTTTTTCTAACTTTCTACCAATCTAATCTCGTTACTAAAACATAATCATATTAAACAAAACATATAATCAGACATTCCACCAAGGCTCTGAATCCGAATAGTATCCGCTGGATAAGATCCGGTTCTGAACGCTAATGAAAAACACATAGCGCATGGCTTTTCTAAAAATTGTCTATAAAAAAAGAAAATCATATTCTTAATTCTTTTTTTCCCATCCGCGGGCATTTTATGATGCATATATTCTACATGCTAATATTAGTTGCGTAAATGATTTATTTCTGAGTCAAGTCTTCTGTCCATTGTTCAGTTACATAAATTGGAATATTAAAATGTGAATTGCTTAAAAGTAAAGTTTCTAAAGACATATAATTTTTTATTTCTGAATTTCTTAGATTTGAAGTTGTTTGCTTGATAATGTTGCGCTCATTATTATAATAAACGTCTTAATTTTTAAAAAAAGTATTTCGCTAAAAAAAAACTCAAAAAATCATAGTAAATAGTAAGAGGTCATCAATGTACTACGCACAATAAATACGTAATTTAATTTCACAAACAATGGTCAGACTAACGGAATTACCCAAGTCATAGAAATAAGTCATAGAATAAATATAAACCTTTAAAATATTAATATATATATGTGTGTATTTGCTGTTGAATTAGTAGTGAATCAAAATCTTGATGTTTTTACATTTATAGATTATATCAGGCTTAGATGTTTGCATCTTGACTATCAAACCTAAAAATAATATTTATTTTGATAAGTTTTAATGATAACCTTTATCTTGTAACCAATAATTCTATTCTGTAGAAAGGTAATTTTTATCATCATTGGGGATGTAAATCCTTTGTCTTATCCCTTAAGATTCCTTGGAGTTTGCTGCAATTATTTACTGCCAGTTCGACAAGATCTAATGGACGAAATTCTTTATTTCAAAAGTAATTTTTTAAATTTTAAGGCGCTAGTCCAATGTCCCCTCCCTCCCTGTGTTAATGTACACCAAATCAAGACTTTTGGGTGTTTTTGTACTCGAGAGGTTATTAGGTTATTACCTTCATTATTATGTTGTTTTGATCAGGCTTCCACTGTATGAGTCCCTGGTCTATGCCAGGATGGCCAGGTTTATCTGCAGATCCAGAAATCTGGCAGCTACCTGGACCTGGATCTGGTACAGGCCTGAATTAACAGGCACAAAAATAAGATTGACATTTAAAGTTGACAAAAACATACATTCTTAATTAAAACGTATATATTATTGATATATTTTTACTATTATCTTTTATCCTTTTATATAAAGTAGTAAGCTTTATATTGTCTGTAACAAAGGTTCTCGCTAACTGCTGAAACGAAAAAACAAAAAAAACTTTATACCAGGATAATAGTATGAATACATAATGATATTACATAAATTACATTTAAATGCTTATCAGTACAGGAAATCCTCTTTAAAGTTAAAAAGTAGTTTCGCTTCTAAAAGTGTTTATCTTACCTTGACCAGATGATTGTAGCCAGTTTTCTGGCTGGTTGTTGTTCTACAGTCTACCCTGGGCCAGTCAGCGTTAAGATACTACGTATCTGAAATAGGTTTATGTATTTTTTTATGCTGTTATTTCAACAATCTAAGATAAAAATAATTTTAAAAAAAAGTTGTATGCTTAATTTTGAACCTCGACAGTCGATAGTCCCTGTCAAAATAATGAGATGTTAGTCAAAATAAATATACATGTACATAGATAGGTATGATGTCAATAGACTATCGATAATATGTCAGCTATGACCACTTTTTATTTAAGCCTTATAGTCCACATAAACAACTGAAATTTCATATTAATAGAATGACGATGGTTTTGACAAACAGGGGGAGGCAATAAGTTATTACCACTACTGCCATATGCAGATGCTATAAAGTCGACATGCGAAAGAGCTCTAACATGTGTTTTGAGATATTTATTAAGGAGTAGTGAAATTAGATGCCTATAGATATGCTTTGCCCTAATCTTACATTGGAGTCATTTTAATTTTTATTAAACCTTGCTAGAAAGCGGAGAAACTGCATGATCATTATCAGAAAATATTTTCGTTTTTTATTCAATTTTTTTTCTTCAAATGAAAAATTTATTTTTAATTGGTGCATTTTTTTGTGATTAATAATTAAATCAATATAATTGAAACAAAAATGCTTCCATGATAAGGGTTTGCTATATCAGTTTATTCCTTCTAAAACCACCTTTAATTTATGTTTGCTGATGACTGTTTATACGACTGAACGTTTGAGAAACTTGTCTTTAAAGGATATTGTCATCCTTGTTCTTTTATGTAATGAGGCTCAGTGTCTAAGAATAAAATAATCATGTAAAACTAATAGTATTGTTTACATTTCTCCACACAAATTATAATGTAAATATATCTATTTCCTTTTTCTAGATTAATTATAAAATTATAATATCAAATGTTTGTCTTTAGCTTGGCTAAAAGTCACTTTGTCTAATACATATAAGTGTCTGTACACCTTACCATCTCAGGGCTTTGTATTCAAAGAAGAGAATAACCAAAACCTATCCAGTGACCTAAGTGAAGCTTCTCAAAAAGGTAAACTAAATCAGTTTAGCAGTAAAAATCATAAGCTTCAGACCAAAAAACATAACTACTTTATATAATGGGAAAAATTAAACTTTTCTTTTTCTTGCTTAATCTTAATTAAAACCCTTTAAACTAAACTTATTGAATACTATTTTATAATATGATAGAAAATTGTTAAACCTAATAAGAACAATTATATCTATAAGTAGCCTTGTTATAACATGATGCCAATATTTTTGACCTTTATTTTATTATTTTAGCTATCTTTTTAAATTTTATGTTGGGCCGGGTTCCCACACCATTGCTTAACTTAACCTGTTATTAAAGGAGCAAAATTTAGTTAGTTTGTTGTCCATATGTAATTTTATAAAAACCACAGAATTTACTGTACTAACTATAGACAGACTCTTTCTTGTTGTTTGTTAGGTAAGGAAATTCTGGTGAGGTATAAAGTTAAAGGTTTATAATTTGTATCATATATCAATATATATTGGATCAAGTAGAACATACAAATAAAGGTATTTTTATCAATTATTGCAAGTGTAGATGGTATACCCCATAATGAGACCAATAGGAAGAAACATTAGGAACAATGGAAGGAAATTTAACAATGGAAGGAAATTTGAATTGACCATCTAAAGGTAATAAATGTATTATATTTTTATTACGATACTATAAAATCTGCAAACATCAAACATAATCAATAAAAAACTGTCAGCAACCAGCTAAAGAATTTTGTTGGCAGATTGTGCGCAACTTGTGCATTATTTATTTTTGCCACCTTAGTAATTCATATGAGAGCTTAAGCTGTTTCGTCAGCTGTTTGTCTTAAAAGTTACAAAAAAATAGACAATTCTTTGTATTCCCGACTTGATCAATATATATTAATATATGATATTATACATCAGTATATATAATATCATATATCAATTATTTTTATAAAAAGTGAGAAGTCTAGATTAATTATCTTTAACACTTTTCTCTCCTTTATTCTAAACATATTTAGAAAATGAAAAGTATTTTGAAAAATGTT
This sequence comes from Acartia tonsa, assembly GCA_900241095.1. Lineage (NCBI taxonomy): Eukaryota > Metazoa > Arthropoda > Copepoda > Calanoida > Acartiidae > Acartia > Acartia tonsa. The sequence continues at coordinate 5,416 of LS055293.1, forward strand.
GAGGGAAAATCACTTTTAAGTAAACAAATTTGTCATTAAGTAGCAAAAGGCATATAACAATATTTGGGACAAAGTAATGATTATGTAGTGTAGAGACTATTCTTATGTGTTAATGTATTAATGTCGTAAAATAAAAAGATATTTTTATTACAAATTTTAAATTCACCTTTGACTTTAGAACGTCGTTTAACTAGTATTTTATTATTTTAACATTTCTAAACGAAAATAACAGGATGTGTGTCTTTCTATTTATGTATCTCTGACTTTGTCTGTGTGCTTGAAGCGAAATAACCGCTAACTTTTATGGCTATGTCTTTCAGTAAGATTTTTGTCTATTATGGGTGAGAGTACTTCCACCTTCCAAGAGAAATTAACCCAAGAAAAAGATATTAATAAAAGCTTTTATTTCTTTTTTCCCCTTAAAAGTATGTATATGTCGAACTCCCCCAACCCCCTCTCCATCATTTTAATTTGTCCTTATTGCCCTCCACTTGTTTTTTTTTATAAAAAAACGAAGAAGTTAAGAAATTGGAACTTCTCATTAAGAAAACACCCTTGAAGCTTTGGGCGAAGTAGTAAAATGTAAACAATGAAATAATTAAAATATAAGAAATTAATTGCATATGACATTATTATTGACAAATATAATCAAAATAAATAAATATGTAATTAATCATGAAGAGACAAAGTTCATCATCTATGCATTTAATCATTTAATACACATTTTCAAATTTTAAGTATTAATTAATTTAATAGTAGCGCATCTACTCTATAAATAAGTGTTCTCCATACGTGAAAGTAAGTTCAATAAATGACAGATTTCCTCATTTATAGATGGATTTTAACATTAAATGTTTTTGGATTAAATTAGACATACAACAAACTGTTATATGGAGTGATTTATAGACAATATCTACCTACAATTAATCAATCTTATAGATTAAGTATCCACCTATGACATTTTCAATCTCAGAAAATGTTTAAATTTTTTGGTTTGGTTATATTTGTTAGGGGTATAAGCGTTGCTTATAGTTTTAGTTAGTACCCATATTAAATAGCCACCTACTGCTTTAGATTCTTTATGGATGGGGAGGGAGGGGACATTGAACTATAAATTATAATAGTACCTAAAGTTTTATAATCACATTATCTTGTTCGTTTTCTCAAAAACTTTTATTTAATTGTAATTGGTTAGTTTGAAACTAGTAATGTCCAAACTTTTCAACCAATACTTGTAATCTATAGAAGGGAAAATTGTGTTTATAATCAAAAAGTTGTCCGATGTCTTATCCTTTAAGATACCTGGGTTATGGATGATTCATTAGCAAAGTTTGATTTACTCAACCCTTATTAATTAATAATTTAATAATTAGGATTTTTTTGATATTATATGTAACTTATCTTAAATTTAAAGTGTATATCTTCTGACGTACTGTCAACAACTAATAATTTTACATGTGTATATTTATAAAACATGTATACAGAAATAACAATTTTAACATACTAGTATAGAAGCCTAAATGTCCAATAACATAGATGACACCATCCATAAAAGCGAAGCTCTTAATCGGTAGAACAAACACTGCTTAAATACAGATTAATGTTTAAGGACATACTTACATGTTTAGTACTTGATTATAGAGATGCTTCGCTTATAACACTTACTTTGTTGTCTTAGGAATCAGTATTCCAAAAATTAGACCAATCGGATTATTATATCAAATAAAAATTTGTTGTTAGAAAACTTAAAATTAACATGTTTAAAATAGACATACGGACATTCTGATAACGATTATATAGTTGCTACTCTTTCTAAATCATACCTAACTACTACAGGAATCTCCATGCAAAGTTTGAAATCGTTGGGACAATCCTAATTTATAAGTATAAACAAAATTGTAAATAAATTTGTTGCAAAACTGCTCAAATAATGAATCAGTGTTTCAAAATTCGGATCAATCGATAATTATATCAAATTAATTTTTTTGTTAAAAATCAACATGCTTTAAATGAACGTACGAACTTTTTGGTAACGATTATAGAGCTGCTACGCTTTATAATTCGTACCTAACTACTACAGGAATCACCCTGCAAAGTTTGAAATCGATGGGAAAATTCTAACATGCCTAAATTAACAAAAAAAGTTATCCGTTCCTGACAGACGGACCGACTTTAATTATAGAAAAGCTTTGCTTTAAAAGAACATACAGACATTAATAATCACAAGCATAGAGCAGCTACACTTTAAAAATCAAGGAGAAGAGATTAAGAGTATTAAATTTAAGAAAAGAATATACTTTTGTTACCTCTGGGGACGGTTGCTTTGTAGAGAATTGTGACTGTTGTCCCCCCTACTCTTACTATAGCTTCTAACATAGCAGAAGGAGGTAGAACTTTTAAAGTCTTTAGTTATAACGTGGCTAGGGCCATGATTCAAATCCTATCGAGCGGATGAACTCAGGTCTAACTAAGACTTACTTTTACCAACAATATCTGGTATAAACCCTCAAAATTTTATCCTATTAGGTTTTTATTGTTTAAAGCTGGGCTCGGCAGACATAGTGCTATAACACTACAATAATGAACTTTGTAGGATAGTCTTATCAAGTCTATCTATCTACGTTGAATTGCCGAAAATTTGGGATAAAACCTTTTTTCAGGATATGCAAACAAAGGGAAGAAGGGATGAATCGTTTGCCATAATCCGTACATCCGGAACGTTTGGCTCTGTAAGTGTTACGGTTAGCTCTTTTCGTTAGTTTAGTCATGTTAGATTTACTATCGATTTTAAACTATGTATGGTGATTCATGTAGTAGTTAGGTACGATTTTGAAAGCGTAGCAACTCTATAACAGTTAAAAATGTGCGTGCGTTCATTTTAAACATGTTATCAGTTTGATCTGATTTTTGGAATACTGATTTCTAGGACAACAAAGTACAATATAATAAGCGAAGCATTTCTATAATCAAGTCCTAAAAATGTAATATGTCTTTAAACATTATCGTGTATTTAAGCAGTTTTTCAACAAATTTACTTACAATTTTGTTAAGGAAATGGGTTAAGGTTTTATTTTTAAAATGACTTGTTTTATGACACAATGTTGAAGATTCTATAATTATATATCAAAATTAATGTATGTAACATGTTTACAAAAATACAACATAAAAGTTCAAATTAAAACAAGCCTATTTTATGAAGCATAAATGTATTTTCATCCAGTAAAATCTTGTAAACAGTTTTTAGGAAAGTTAATTGCATTGGCCTAGGACATGTTTTAGGCTACTAATATACATACAACCCAATCAAGTTTAAATATGAACCCCAAAGCAATTTTTAATTCTGTTACATTTTGCTTTGATATTTGAACGGCAGAAAGTTGAAAGAAAAATGTAGACATTATTTTTTTTAATGAGCAAGGAAAAAATTATGTACTCAAGACATAATATTGAAAGGAAAGGGTGTTTAGTAAATTTTAAACGAAAAACAACTAAATAATGCATTGCTCATTTTTCAACACTTAAATTTATCATTTGGGCAAAAAAATTATGTAAATGTCATATAATTCTAAATTAAAAAGTATTTTTTAAAAACTTGCCTTAAAATTGCCTTATCATGCTTATTACTTCCTTATTTTATTATTATTTATTGAATAGAAATTGTTATTTGATTAAATTAACACGATAATAATATAAATAAATAAAAGCACGTACTTATAGCAAATCATCATAGATTCAAGAACAAGATATTTAAGTCAAAATGGTCAAGAAATCAACATGTTTAATGTTTATGTTTATTATGTTAAGATTTCAAGATTATACAAATGTACTTAATAGTTACAAAAATCCTCATACAGGGTTTGAAAAAGTTAAAATGGTTGTTGTATGCCACGTCATTGATAAAGAAAAAAAACTTGATTTGATCATGGTTATTTTCGACGGAGACATTAATATATAAAGATTAGATTGAAATCTTAAGTTTAAAAAGCGAAATTCAACTATCATAGAACTTTCTGCAATGATGTTTTTTAAAAAGTTTTTATTACCTGAAACTGTTAAATTTTTATAAGTTTAAAATTCTACAGATTTAGACTTTAGAAACTTTAAAATTTCTAAAATTGAGAGGTTAAAATTTGATTTGCTAGTCTTACAATAATTTGTAAAGTATTGAAAGGATATCTACCTTGTACGATGACTGGAAGCGTTATGGGGGGCCTTGTGAGCCCCCCTCGGGTCCTGTCAGACTCTGACCAACGGTCTGGAGGTCTGTAAGTGAGGCTGACGAGATCCCGCGGAGTCCCGGCCCCTCCTCCCCTTAACCCCCTCTTACATACTGTTACCAGATTTTATAACAGTGTTTTAATAAAACTATCAAAAGTTTGCTTTAGCTAAGATAAAATAACTTCTAAGTAGAGTAGTTATTCAAGAAATTATGTCCAAATAATTGACTGAAGCTAACCATCGTTTTGTAATTATTTTCATGTTTTTTAAGGAAGAGCGCAATTTATTTTAACAATTGTAACCGCGCTAATTTTGGACTTAAATATCTGCACTCGGGTAAAATTTAAGCACAACAGAAGCTTTTTTGACTAGATTTAATTTGTAATGATCTGAAATATTAATTGCAGTGCTACTCTTCAACTGGATTATCTGTTCGACCGTCAATCCTACTGAAGAATTGATTCTTGACAGTCTTGAATATTTTTACAGTCTGTACAAAGTCTGAAGTATCCGAAATTTTACGGTATCTAAGCAATCTTTATTTAATATTTACCATCTAAGAAATATTTATTGGTCTTACAAAACAATAAACAAAGTTACATATTGAACATTAATATTTTCTGTTTTATCAATGGATTACAATTTGGCTTTGATAAAAATGTTCTTGTTAAAACTAGACAGATATAAGAATAACAAGTAAACGAGGTTTACTAATAGTTTATGTTTTTTACTTGTAAAAGATTTTTTATACATATAATCTAAATATTTTTCGTTTTGTCTAAACACTTGTATTGGATTGGTCGGACACAAATTGTGGGAAAGCTGGGAGATAAAGACTGGATGAAAATTTGCGCGCGTAATCTTCCGAATACAAGGTTAAACAACCACAGAGTAACAAAAAAAAAGAGGAGACAAAAAGATAATAAAAAAATATAAAGGCATCCCTAAAAAGTACACAGAGCAGGTACAGATATTAAATGGAAACATCACATCATAAAACCTAGTAAAAGTGTCTGGCTCTGATTATGACGTAAAAAAATTAGCCAATGAGAGGCCAGTATACACTGTAATTGACCAATGGTAAAATTTTTAGTGGCCTCTCACTGGTTTATATTTTTGACGTCATAATCTGAGTCAGCCCCTTTTACAAGGTTCGAGGGGTACTGTTCTTCAATCCAGAGGAGAAAATGGCCTATTTATATTATTCATGTTCATTCTTTTCTACATTAACCAAATATGTGTATATTGGGTGTAAAGGAATTTAGAAAAGGGGAGTATTAAATTCTCTTGGGAGATAAAACCTTCCCATTTACCAAACTTCTTGGGGGGAAGAAACCATGGCTGCCAGAATAAGTTTAAAACAGGGTTGATTTATTACATTTTATAAGATATTTAGACAACAAGAAGGGTGTTATTTTAGTGTCAATCCTCTACATAATCAAAATCGTCAAAAGTCAAAAACGTCCTGTCATGATAAATTACTAATTTATTTTTCCACACCCCTTAAATTTACGGAATATATGACTTTTTTTTACATTAAACATTAAATAATCAAAAAATAATCTGTACTTTTTCAATAATTTGAATTAGATTTGTACTAAAATTTTAATACTACAAAGATATAATATAACATTAAATAATATTTTCTTTAGGCTTTTTCAATTAATCAAAAACATATAGACACATATTCTATGTATTAATTGGAAACAACCTCATCACATTATTAATTATTTTAGCTTGTGTGAGAAATAAAAATATAGGAACATAAAAAGCGCCAATCATTTCAGTTTTAAAAGCAACACCGACAGCAGAGCCATCAGAAGTCCATTTGCTGACAGCAATAACAGTCACTACAAATACAAATATAAAATTTGATCTAATAATATAGTCTTTCATGGTAATAAGAGCTATAATCATTGTGGGCACTGTTGCAGATTCTGGGATTTCTTTTTCTTGGCTTATATTTCTTATTGTTAGCTGAAGTGATAATTTTCTTAATTTCTTAGGGTTTAAATCTTGGTTTGGTATTGGCTCAGAATAGGTTGATACTGTCAATGAATTTGATCTTTGAAAATTATTTTTGACTTGACTAATTTTATTATTTTCTCTGTTTTGATATAGTTGAACCATTAACTCTGCAACTTGCTTCCGCTTTCTTTCATTCATGTATTTCTGTTTATTCTTATTAAAGAACTTGTAAAGAACTGTGGCTGTTTTGATTATCTCCAGAAGGATTAGAGGTATTCCTAAGTAGCTGACTGGAGTACACAATGGCATACTCATGGTATTTACTGGATTTTCTAAGTCTTCCTTCTCTAGAATATAACCAGCAGCTACTTGAAACCTCTTATCAACTTCATAAACTTGACTTGAATATCTAAAATAAATAGTTTTATATTAAAGCAAAGATGACAACATTTATAAAAGGAGAACGGTAGGAATAAAGAATTTAAATGTTTCAATCTAAATGAAATTGTATGTACATTCATAGAATCGGTTCAAGGGAAAAAGACGATCCATTGCAAAACTGCTCAAATACAGAATACTGTTTAAGGATAGTCTTACAGTTATAGTGTGTCATTTTAAAGATACTCTGCTAATAATAACTTTAATTTTCTAGGAATCATTATTATCAGATGAATAGGATAATTGTTTCCATACAAAAATGTATTGTCATCCAAGTTAACAGATAACTTGGATTGAATGTACGTACTAATTTTCTGGTAATGATCATGAAGTTGCTACGCTATCTAAATCATACATTACTGTAACAGAAATCACCAAGCAAAGTTTGAACATGCCTAAATTAACGATAAGAGCTGTTATGGCCGCAAGGACAGACGATATAATCAGCGTAGATACCGTATAATGTGAAAAGACCCTAGGTAGTAAATAATGAATCAACCTGTATTACTATCTATCTTTTATCAAGATCGAACGGACGAACAAATAAACGAACCATTGTTCAGAGTAACTGCACTAAAAGACAAACCTGCAAACCAAACTGAAAGCTAAGATGTCACTAGCAATCATTGCAAGTATTACTACCGCTACAGTTGGTAGAACAAACTTGAGCTTCAGATTTATGACCAGTCCTGGGTTGATTAAGAATACAGCCTACAAAAAATATAAGCATTAGGAAATATAAATAGTTTATAACAATAATGGATACCTCCAAGATAAAAACTTGTTTTAATCTAATGCCTATAATTAGGGGCCATAATTCACATCGAAATAAGATTTAATCTTTTTCATCGGGGGTAATTTTGGGGGTAAACGAAGTTTTATGGGGGGTAGTTGGATGGGGGAGGGGGTGGATTACACTTAGAATTGCTTTAAAGAATTCTGGTTCCTTGTCCATGGACTATAATATTAAGCTTTTAATACAATTAAAAAAAACATCCCTAGAATCAAAAATACTTTTTATGCTCAAAGAAATATTGCAAGATTAAGAATTTTTTTTGCACAAAGTGATTTTTTTTGGCTGCTATTAAAGATAGACAGCTAATTTTCTTTTCTTAACCTCACTAAACTATTCCTTTGTACATGGAAACATTAAATTTTTACCTTAGTTAAGCTGAACAATATAAAGGAGAAGGTGTAAATAAGACCAACACCTCTGGCAGTCAGAACATAATGTAGAATCCAGTGTTGATCATCCCATACAGGGAGGTAATATTTCAATAATATACCTCCAATATGGACTACAGCTACCCTGAAAATATAAGGAAATGAGATATTGAATATAATAGAGATCTTAAAGAACGAGCTAATGAAGAATAGAAAAAATACCCCTTCTGTAGATTAAAACCAACCAATTAAATTTTAATCCCAAGTTTTTTAGCCAACATATAATATCACAGAATTATTTTTATATTCTATGGTCACCTTATCTAAGGAGGGTGAATAAACCGTCTCCTAATATATATAAATCTTCCCTGGACCTAAGGAGCTTGTCTTTAAAGGTGAACAATCTCAGTCCAGCAGTTAGAGAGATATTGAACTAAAGAAAGACAGTCATACAATCTGTTATATTTATATATACAGTCATTATAAACTGTGATATTAATATGACAATGGTAGCCATTTTCTGAGGTTATCCATAATTAAATAAGTTATGCTGCCCTTCTTTAAGAGATATATGTTATTACCTCACAGTAAAGAGAACCTGAGCCACAAGAAATATGCTCAGCATCCAGTTCATGGCGTGTTTATGTTGGACTGGCAGACAGTTTAGCTGATACATTAGAAGTCCTAGAAAATAATTATAATAGTTCAGAGCATATTTATGTTGGACTGGCTGACAGCTTAGCTGATACATTAGGTGTCATAAAAAATAATTATAATATAAGCCTTTCATTAATTTAGGCAAATTAGAATTTACTTAAGGATTTAATCCTTGGTATGATGAATCCTGTAAGAGTAACATATAGAGACTGTTGGAACTTCATAATCAACTTGATTAGAAAATTGATCATAAGGATAATTTGACTTATAATATCATCTCTAAAAGGAATTCTTAAAATGCAATAAAGCGTAGCTTCTCCATAACTAGCTCCTATCTTTCCATAATTGTTACCTGTAGTGGCGAGGGATAAAACTGTAAATATAGTTTTGATGAGGTAAGATGTATAGCTAGGAGCTTCATCTGTTAACAGGATCAATATCAAATATACTAAAATAATCAAACAAACATTAATATGCTATCAGAAATAGACAAAAGGATCACTAATTTAAAAAGAAACACACAGATACACAAAAAGAAAATCTTTTGGAGACCATTGTTTTGGAGGTCCTAAGGTCCATACAAATGACGAGAAAGCATTCAATAATTGTTTCAATTGGTGGAAAAGGTAAAAGCATGTGCCTTTTTTCATAATAAACTAACATCTTTTGAAACTTTTAACTACATTTTTTTTTTTACAAACGTAGTGTTTTTGCCTACAAATATTAAGAAATGAATGTATAACTAATCTTATCATACAGACAAAAAATTACGGTTTCATCTTGCGCGAGATGATATAATTTTTATATGGCCTCAAAAACAATTTACCCCGGATTTGAGTTTGGTTTCAAATCCTTCTTGGTCAATTTTTAAAATTTTTTCCCTTCTTGATAGTTGAGAATAGTTATTTATCAGCGGATAATATAAATTAGAGGATAATTTTTTTGATAAATTAGAATTAATTAATTAATTTATTAATAAATTAATTCTAATTTTTTATTCATTTTATCTGGAAAAATGTCTGTAATACGATGCAGTACATCATTTTTAGTATGACTCAGAACTGATTCTAATCTAGCTTATAATAATTCGAGGCAATACTGGAATAGTCATTTATTGAATCGTATTATAAACAGCTTTCTGCATATATAAAAATGTACAATTATAAGATTTCCATTTTTTTAGCCCTATGAGCAGCTGATTATACCAACAACGAAATTAATTCAAGATAAAAAAATCACGAAACCTATACGTAATTTCAGCTTTCGTTGGGGGACCAAAGCTTCGTAGAATTGACAACCTATACATCTGCCCCCCAAATATCATTCGCATGTTATCTTCGTTCGTAATATAATACGATGCTATACATATTTTTTCAGTATAGCTGAGAACAGGTTATAGTCCACCGGATATTAATCGGTTTCGAATTCATAATGAAAAATATTTTACCTACGAGAACAGGTATATACCAGAACCTGAACACTGTCATTCTTTCTTCTCAACTGAATAAAGAATGCTCTAAAAATTGCTCTTCATATCTGGTAAATTACTAATTATTTCAATACATTAAAAATATTTACATATTTCAACCAGTTTTCTTATTTTAGCTAAAGAAAAAAAATATTTATGTTGTGTAGAAAGTAATCTAAGTACTTAGATTTTGATTAGTTGGTTTAAACTTGCATTGACGACCGTCCAAGATTTTTTTTTTTTTGGGGGGGGGATGTAAAATCTCCATAGGATGGGTAATTGAGTTTTTTTTGGGGGTGGGGAGGATATTCACCACTCCCCCCTCCTTGGGCGTTCTTGGATGTACATTAATATATCATCCATAATCTCATCCCCCAAGATCAAGCGTCTGGTATTATCTTTCAAATTTTTCAATGGAAAATTAAAAAAAGGGGGAAGTGTTTTCTTTTTTTATTTGTCCGTTAAGATCCCACTAACCTTTGAGGAATAACTACTCAATTTCGGGAAAGCAATGCATGCTTCCCGTGAGGGTTTTAGACTATTCCATAATTTTTAAGACTTTGAATAATTTAAGACTAATCTTCTGACACATTAGGGAGGCAGCCGCAAAATTTCTAATGCGAAAACTTTTTTAAAAATAGACTGTTCAACACCGAAAATGGCTGTGGTTGAATTAAAACTTGAACTGCTACGGTAGTAAGTAATGGCAGTAACATTTTACAGTTGCAGCTGACTAAAAATGTTGGCTAAATTCGACCAAATGAATATTTTGCTGTTTTGAATCCACACTCGCAAAATGGAGTGACGGAGTAAATAAGGAGAGAGAATTTTATAGATTATTGATCCTATATATAATTGATTTTTTGATTAGATATCAACTTTAAATTCTATAAAATCAGGTTCTAGTTTCTCTTCTGTAAGATCTTTGAAATCCCTGGAATTTCTTGTCTTTCATTTTCAGGGAATTGTTGCATTGGTCTTACCCTGTAAAAACGTTTTTTTTTGTGAATTTGATACATATTATGATTAAAAACTGTGAAATCATTTATTTAAATGAAATTTATTAAAAATCAATTATTATCTTCATTAGAATTTGTTTAGAGGAATAAAAGAATAGTATTTGAGCAATATTTTTTTTCAGTTTTCTTTTAAGCCGAAGCTTTTTTACAAATTGGGTCAGAAAGCTCTTATCGTTAATTCAGACATGCTAGAATCATCCTATCGATTTCAAACATTTCATGATGAATTTATCACTTAGACATTATTTAGATAGCATAGCAATTCTTTAAGCTTTACCAGAAAGCCAACTTGCCTCTGAGTATTCCGCTAGTTAGATAAATACTTCCTTTTGAAATATTGTTTTCTTTCTCTATTAGTTCTGTATAATTATCTTTATTTAACAGGCAGAAAGGTTAAAAGTTGAAGGCACACCATTTATGAGAAACTTTCTGAATTTCAACATGATGACGTTCAAGTTTCCAATTTATTGATTAACGTCAGCGAAAATTTCTTAACACGGCCTATTCCTTGCTCTCTTAAATTTATTGAACCATGGAAACTAAATAAAATATAAAAAAAAACAGTAAAATCAATAACCTTCAATGGAAGGTTAATACACCTTAAGATTTTGTTATTTTTACATGTGCAGCCACCCTTTAACTTGGTATTTACGTTCGTTTTAGAAGAAGGTTAGTGAAAGAAACCCTGTAAATGACTAAAACAGGATAGAATTTAAAGCAAATACTTAATATATCAGCCTTCGTTATCACAGTTTATTTTATATTTTCTTTATCTCAACAAAAGAACAAGTTCAGAAATGTAAAAGAAAATTTCAAACAGGCTAAAAAACAGTTTGGCTGCTAATGTTATAAAATGTATCAAACATGTCCCATAGTTAAGAGATAGAAAAATAAGACATCTATCTTTTGAATTATCTGAGTAAATCTATTTTTGTCAATGCACTCGAACGGACGGAATGGCCCTGGTTATAGAGTAGCATGCACTACTAAAATATGGACTAAGCCATTTAAATTAAAAAAGATTATAAGAAAGTTTCTGTTATTAAAAACAGATAAGGTTAACAAGTTTTGTATGAAATTAGCATAAGAATAAAAATACATAAGTTATTGTACACTGTGGGCTAGAATTGAATCAAGACAAAAATAAGTGCCGAGCCCTGGGACCTATGTATGGTGAAAAAAGACATAAAACCATGATGATTCCAGGTAAAACCAAAATATTTCAGCGGGGGCTTTTTGAG
>LS055294.1:0-17587 GCA_900241095.1 Acartia tonsa
GGATCCGGATCCGCATTTTTTTGCGGATCCGGATCCTTGGACTCAAAAATATGCGGATCCTTGCGGATCCGGATCCGAAACCCTGCTAAAAACCCCATTTCCGCTGGGTTTTTTTGTACCTAACCTAACCTAAAAGTAAAAAATTTAGAAATGCAATAAAAAAATTTGGCCTCGGTGGTAAAGGCATGAGCAGCAGTCCCGTTGCCTTAGTATATGAAAGATACCAAAACTTGGGGTTATTATTGACATAACCATAATAAAATTGCTGGTATGTCGTGTTATGAGTCACCCCCCCCCCTTTTCCCAACAAACGATTCTTCATTCTTTCATTTAAAAAAAGAACTGTTACTTACAAAGTGCTGCACAAAACAACCCCTCCACCCTGTATATCACCTGGATAAAAATTAACTGTTGGTTGAACGAAAATCCCTCTCACCCACTTGGGCACAGCTAATAGTTATTGATATAATAAAGCCAAAAAATTAATATTTTCTTTTCTACTCAGGACTAATATAAAATAATATTTATTCCAGGTAAAAGAACAATTAACAATTCATCATGAACTCGTGTGATATCTGCCAGAAGGAATTTTCCTCCAAAAACAATTTAACACAACATTTAAGGGTTCACACAGGTGAGAAGCCATACTCTTGTGATACATGTAAAAAATCATTTCAACAGAGTAGTGGCTTAACAAAACATATGAGAATTCATAGAGGTGAAAAACCATTCAAGTGCGATTTCTGTGAGAAGGCATTTACAGACAGTAGTACCTTAACAATGCACCGCAGAAGAATCCATACAGGAGAGAAACCATTCTCATGTGATACATGTGATAAGGCTTTCTATAGGCCATGTGAATTAATTGTACACAAGAAAAAACACACTGGTATAACGCCATACCCTTGTAACATATGTAAAAAAGCTTTCCGTTCAAATAGTGAGTTAAAAGTTCATTTGAAGATCCATTCAGGAGGGAAGCCATACCCATGTGATACATGTGGAAAAGCTTTTCGAACAAATAGTGCGTTAACTATCCACAGGAGGTATCATACAGGAGAGAAGCCATACTCTTGTGATACATGTAAAAAAGCTTTCTTTACAAGCAGTGTTTTAAATGTTCATAAGAGGATTCATACAGGCGAAAGACCCTACCCTTGTAATGTATGTAAAAAAGCATTCCGTTCAAATAGTAAGTTAAACGTTCATATGAGGATCCATTCAGAAGAGAAGCCATACTCTTGTGATACTTGTCGAAAAGCTTTCCGTCGAAATGTTGATTTAATTCTCCATAAAAGGAGACTTACTTGTTTTAAGCTTTACTCATATGATTTATGCCAGAAAACTTTTATCTCCAGTTCTAAACTGTCAATGCACATAAAAAATACTAAACATGTTAGGAAGGTAGAGTATACTAAAGATGTATTTTCACCTTCTTCTAGCAGTTTTGTTGATTGTGGTGAGGCTGATATTAAACAGGAAATTAAAGAAGAAAAAACCCTTGAGGAAGATCCACTTTCTATAAACATTGAGGCTGAGAATCTCAAAGAAAGTTTAATTCAGGAAATAGAAGGAGAAAGACAGGATAATGATTCTCTTTCACATAAACAAAATTCTGATGAGTATAGCATTAAAAGAATTGTCATGATGGAACATAATTATCACCTGACAAAAGAAAAACCATTGAAATGTGAAAAATGTTACATGACATTCTCACAAATTGATAGTTTAACCCGACACAAGACCATTCATGGTTTTAAACCATTATCTCCAAAACCCTTTAAATGTGATACATGTGAAGTGACTTGTTCAAAACAAAGTATATTGACTTTACATAAGTATATGAAACAATTATCATGTGATACATGTAAAAAATCTTTCTGTTCAAATGGTGAGCTGACCCGAACTCGTGATAAACCATACTCGTGTGTGTTATGCCAAAAATCGTGTAACTCAAGTTCAAATTTGTCAATACATAATAAATCAGCAGGACATCATAAGATGTTTAAAACTTCTAAGAATATAGTTCCACCTTCTGCTTCTACCAGCTTTGTTGATTGTGGTGAAGCTGGTATTAAATTAGAAATAAAAAAAGAAACTCTTGATGAGAATTTTATCCCTCTAAGTTACAAAGTTACAAAAATATTGTAATTGTCTATAAACAAGTGCTTTATATTTATTATGTAAATATTTTACTTTTCAAATTTAGTTTCTAATTTTTCTGTATTTTTTTTATACATTTAGATCTCATTATAAGATGTGTGACTTATTATAAATGTTTTAAGCAAAAACAAGAAATGGAAGATGTAGAAATTTGTGATAAAGGTTCATTTCTTGTGAAAAGAATTCTAATGAGGATTCTCTATTATTAAACAGAAGATATATGTAAATTAAAAATAAATAGTGAACTAAATATTTTTTTATTGTTTAAAGGTTTAAATTGCATTTGTAGTCCATTATTTGTGTGTTTTTATTTATTTACAAAATTCTCTACGTTACCCTATATTCTGATAACTTGTGCTTGCTACTTTTTATTATTTACATTTTCTTTAAAACCAAGCTATATTTTTCATATTCTACAATAATGTTAAAAGTAAATAATGAAATAAAGTAGGTATAATTTGGATTTACCATTTTTAAAATTTCTTTGTACCTTATTCAAAGGAGTACATTTTCCAACCTAGTTAACATTTCTTATTCTTTTATAAAAGTGACAAGATGTGTGTCTACCTGTTAAAAGGATTTCAATAACCGCTGGACTGATTTGGTTCTCTTTTCAGTAAAGATACCTAATCGCCCATGGAAAAAAAGATCGTCAACAAAAATTAATTTTTTTCAAAAGTAAAATTGAGAGTGGGAAATAATATTGAAAAGAAAATTATAAGATTACTAATCTTATGATTTTTATTATGATTCGTGGATATTTATCAGGTTTGAATCTATAATGAAAAGTTCTTTTCTTCTTCATTTCCCAAATGCTCGGCGTTTCATACCAGTATATACCAGTTGAAAAGCAATTCTTTCCTATTTCGCAGTATTACAATACAGTATTAACTTAACAGTAAAGCTTTTCTTCTAATTAAAGAATATAAGATTTAAATATTGATTGGCAATAACTTAACAATTTTCAAAATCCTCATAAAAAAGTAAAAGGATGTCCGTCTGTCTGTAGCTTAAGATCTTACTTACTGCTGGACTAATCCTCACATAGTATACAACTTAAGAGCTTTGTTTTTATGGATGTTGATATCCTTGTTTTATAATAATCAATACAAAAATTCTCAAAAGATACCTAGGTAATTTAAAGTTCAAAAATGAGAATAAAGTATTTTCTTTTATTGATTTTATGATATCATTGGAGATTGAGTAGCAGGGTTTAGGCCCCTTCAGAACGAAAAAAAATATCCCCACCCATTTTTCAATTTATTTGTAATATATGTTGGGTACACCGACTCAGAATTACCACATTTTAAGTAGCGAGCGAAGCTACTCTATAATTCGAAATGTCCGTCTGAGACAGAATAGGGGAAACGTGATTTTTTTGGCTCCTATTACAGATAGACAGTTGAAATTTTTTGACTATAAAACATCAAGGGCGGTCGGACCGCTTTCCAGCAGGTTTTAGGCTATTTTTGTATATTTCACATTTTTCTCCATATCTTCAGTGTTTATTGCCCGATTTTCAAATTTTTACAGTTATAGATTATGATATAAAAATTAAATTTCCCGCCGTTTAAAGAAAACAACCATGATGGCCAGACTGCCCTTTTGCAGGTTTTAGGCTATTTTTGTATTGTTTACATTATTTTTCATGTCTTCAGTGTTTATGGTCTGATTTTCAACAACCATAGCAGTCAGACTGCCTTTTATCAGGCTTTGGCTATTTTTATATGTTTTACATATTTCCCCATATATTTGGTGTTCTTGGTCTAATTTTCAAATTTTTTTGGGACATCAGTATCAAAATAATTTTTCCAATTGTTATGAGAATCTTTTATGTAGTTTACTTTGACCGTCGTCATCATACAAAATAGAACAAGGTTTTGTGTTATTTTCTCCAATAAATCTATTCTTGATTTTAATAAATACACTTTAAATCTACTTTTACGTATTCCCATCCACGGGTTTTTGTGCTTCGCTACTTATGGATGTTGTCATCCTTGTTGAAAATTCAATGGGCGCGCTATTTCAACCCATTCCTTTTATGATATAGTGACTATTGATACCAAAAAAAGTTTTCTGGTAGCTTTTTTATGAAAATCGAATTTGACATATAATTTTGCTGAAAAAAAGCTACCACAACACTTTTTTGATATCAATAGTCGTTATATCATAAAGATATATCATATGGACGCGTCTACGCCGCATATCCACCTCCGCAGCTACAGCAACACCACCAGCCACAGCAGCAGAGCCAAGAGCCAGTATTCCCAGACTCCAATTCAGACTCCAATCATAAAAGAACTGGGTTAGAATTGCGCGCTGGGGGTTCGGGCCTCAGCCGGCAGTGTGAGGGCACCAAAAATTGCAGTTGTTTGACGCAAATTTTAAGTTAGTTCTGCTAAGCTGGAACCTTACATGGATAGTTCCTAGCAGAAAAATAAAGAGGGCCGTCAGTTGGGTAGGGATCTAAGGAAATAAGACAATTGATGATAAATTAATGTACACAAACAATTATAATAAACTAAATTAACTTTGGACACTGATAGTTTGAACAAACCTATCAAGATATAGTTAAAGTAAAACAACAGATTTTAAAGCCAACGAATTAGGGAGCATGTTTTTAAAACTTTGTGTACCAGTATATTTACTTTCAGTCCAATAAGGGGGAGGGGGGAGTTTTGCCCCTTTAGCGTAATCAGTGTGCTGTGGGCTAGGTATTAATATGAGACTATGGGTTATTCGGGATAAAAGTTTATTTTTGGGCAATAGTTTAAGTATATATAATCACTTATTGAATAGGTGTCCAGGTTCCGATGCTGCAGGCTGGAAGGTGGTTTCTGGACAGGTAAAATATGCATCTTTTTATATGTTATTATTGTATTTGAAGAAAAAATAAAATAGGCCTCCAGGTTTAGGTCCTGCAGTCCTCCAGGTCTACTCTGGACAGGTAAAAGTTAAAATTTCTAATTTGAAGAGTTACAGGTACACTTATAAAACCAAATCTGCATCATTTTGGTTGTTGTTATTAAATATGCAGAAAAATTCTAAATCAGCCTCTAGTTTCAGGTGCTGCAGGCATCCAGGTCAACTCTGGACAAAAATAAAATTGCAGTAGGGGGAAAAAAGGAATCTTGTGCAGAATATACACCCCTGGGTATTTTGCTACTTTTGCATGGTAGATATCATATTCATTGATACTTTTATATATGGACGCCTTACCTGGATGACCGTTGGTTGTTGCAAGCTAGTAAAAAAATCCTAAATGGTTATTTTTTATAGGAATGGTTAAAAATGGTGGACCTGGAGGACTGCAGGACCCGAACCTTGAGGTCAATTTTGAATTTTCTTCAAATATGATAATAACATCAACAACAAAAATGCATATTTGGATTTATTAGTGTAACTCTGTGATTTCAAATAAGAAATTTTAATTTTTACCTGTACATACAGAGTGGTCCTGGAGGCCTGCAGTATCTGAACATAGAGGCCGATTTTGATTTTTTCTTCAAATATGATAATAGAAGCTAAAAAGTTGCACATTTGGTTTCATAAGTGTACCTGTAACTCTTCAAACAAGAAATTTTATTTTTTCTTGTCTAGAGGGGACCTGGAGGCCGGCAGGACTTGAACCTGGTGGTCAATTGAATTTTTCTTTAAATATTATAATAACATAAAAAAAGATGCACATTCAAATATTTTTTTATTCAAATATGATAATAGAAACTAAAAAGATGCACATTTGGTTTCATAAGTGTACCCATAACTCTTCAAATAATCTTCAAAATCTTAATTTTTTCCTGTCCAGAGTGAACCTGGTGGCCTGCAGGATCTGAACCTGGAGGTCGATTGTCATTTTTTCTTCAAATATGATTATAAAATCAAAAAGATGCATGTTTAGTCTAATAAATTGCTATCTAAATCTTCAAACTATTTTTTTTACATTTGACCTGTCCAGAAACCACCTTCCAGCCTGCAGCACCCGAACTTGAAGATCTATTAAAAAATGATTAAATATACATAAACTACTACCTAAAAGTAAACTTTTATCCCACATAACCTATAGCCTCACGTTAATACCTAGCCCACAGTACACTGATTATGCAAAAGTGACAAAACTCCCCCCCCCCCATAAAGATATCCTAATGCACCATTCTTAATGACCTTTTTTGCAGTAATTGAAATTGACGTATTTCTGCAAACTACTTTTAAATTGCAGAGCATATCGCAGAAATGTTATTAATCATTAGTTTTTTTTCTTATAATTTATATATATATTGATAAACCAACAAATGTAAATTTGCAACAAATATACAAGGAGACAAACGTAATAGGGGGACATCTCGTAAGTAAAAATCTACAGGATTTTTTAAAAGAGGGGGGGCGTAATGACATGTTCGTAAACTGTAAGCAAAATGGACTAAATATTTAGCTTGACCCTTAAAACTTAGTATATAAGCCTAGTCCTAAGGTATTGCATCTAAATGGCAAAAAAATCCAAAATTTTTTTTATTTTTAGGTAAGGTTAGTTAGGAAAAACCCTGCGGAAATGGGGTTTTTAGGCTTTTTTGGGTCTATTTTGATGTGAAAACTTACCTTAAATTGTTTTTTTCCAAGGGTTTTAACTTAAATACACTGTATTTATTCATATGGACATTATTTAAGATGATTCAGCAATTCGGGAACCGACCCCAGGGGGCTAGGTGGGTGGCCCGCAGGGGTGTATTGCTTTTTTTCTAAAGTATGTGTTGTCATACATCAAATTATAGTTTTTTTAGGTCAAGAAACTCAAATTCAGAGCCATTTTAAGCATTAGACTGACCTAAGGCTAACCCCCGCGGATGGCCCCGTGGTTGGCCTGCAGGAGTTAATTTTCCAAATTATGTGTTGTTATACATCAAACTATAGGTTTTTTAATCCAAGAAATTAAATTTGTAGCTAATAAAACACAATACCAACCTGAGGCTAGTTTTTTCGTGGTATGTGGTATACATTATATTAAAAATTGTATCCTTTTATCATGTTAAATTCTTCCACCGCTAACATTGTACTATCAAACCTTAAAGTTAGATTAAATTGATGGAATGATTGTCCGTTCTTTAAGATTTCTTCTTCTTAATTGAAACTAAAGTCAGTTTTTTTTTAACTTCCATTTTACTAACAATCTTCACTCTTCTTGTTGTCATCATTTAGATAAAAAGTGTTGTTAATTATTAATGCACAAACATAGTGGCCACCTTCGCTATTTCTTCTAAAACAAAAAGTAACATTATATTAATATTTTGTCTACCATTTGATTCTATATTAATTCAAATTTTATATATCTTTAGCGCTCATAAATTCTATGAAAAAATATTTTTAATATAATAATATTTTAAAACAATGCTACTTACCCCTCATGTAAAACACAGGATACAATGTCTAAATCAGATAGATATATTCTGACATTAGACTTTACACTCCTATTATTTTCATATTTACTCCGACTGATTCCAATTAACACAAATTCGCCAGGATTCTCTTTTCTCTGACAGGTTGAAGTCTTGCCGCAATCAAGGCATTTGTCAGTCAAATTAGGTTCACTATAACCCATTTTAGAAAGTTTTTTTTACAATATAAACAGTAAATAAACATTTAAAGGTTGAACATAAGCAATTTTTTTCAGGTCAAATCTTATTAAAATCTTACTGTACATAATGTTATTATGAACATTATTTTTTACTTTCCACTAGTATATGTAAAAAAGTTGGGTAAAAAACTGTTCTAAAATGCCTCATAAATTTCAGGAATATATCTGAAAGCTTTACTGTTTCACCGTCTTCATGAATTGATACATCAATCATTGGTATCCACTTGTTGCCATCATACTTGTAGCTAAAAATGATTACATGAAAATTAAAAATGCCTTAAAAGTTAGACACAGGTCATACAAAACAAAAAATGCTTACTCTTACATTCTATACCTGAATTAATTTAATAATTAACCCCTTTTCTTATTCTTTCCCAGAAATATTTTGAACAAAATTGAAGCTGTAAATTGCAATACATCCTTCTAACTCATGTATTTTTAATGTCATTTTAATAAATGTCAATAAATATAATAATATATTACTTTGTATGCATAGCCCCACAATTTATACACGTTAACTGTACACCAAATGTTGAAATACTCTCCTTCCTAAAAAAAACAATGATAGCTTTAAAATAAGTCATCTAACTTTTTAAGAATCTTGTAATCAAATTTTCTTACTTGATTCGATCTTCATACTCTGTGAAAAAATTGGACAGAAATTCACAAGGATCCTAAAATTTAACAATCAGTTAAAGTAACTTTTATGTACCTTTATGTACGGTCTACCAAACTTTTTGGAATAAAATTAAGTATTAGAAAAGATAATCTTGTTTTCTAATTTTACGAGGTAGATTTATTTTCTATTATTAGTTTAATTTGACATAGGCAACTTTTCATAATAAAATTTAAAAGGTCACAATGCCTAGCAGCTAAATTTATTACCTGTTGTTCTCCAATCCTAAATTTTGGACTTTTATCAATATTCCAAGTTCTCATAAATAACTCAACGCTAAAAGGTGCAGCACTGGGCATAGCCAACAAAATCAATCTAAAAAATCAAAATATATAAATTTCCAGTACATGAAGATAATTTATCTCTAGCACTATGTAAATGATAGAATCTTATTATATTATTTAATGCAACCCTTTTACATGAGAAGATTAGAAACTTAAAATTATCAATTTTAGTTTTGTAATTTAATAATGAGCAATAATCACCTAAATATTCCAAATATCTTATCCTCACAACCATGGTCATCATACAGTAGTACTCGCATTTGAATTCTGTGCAAAAGGAAGAAAATTGCATTGCAATAACACAAAAACTGTGAACCCTCATTCTTAAGTCCTGGCTGCAAAAAGTTGATGTTAAACTCCTGACCTGTAATAACATTAGTTATTAAAACTTCATAAATAATATTCATTTTTTTCAAAGCACATTCTAATATTTTAATTTTACTTATGTATTACCTATACAAGAAGTTGATGAAGGATCTGGAATGGCATATTCTGGTCTAGTTTTGACTCGCAGACTGATGTATCGGGCAACATTTGAGGCTGATCTTCCCCAAAACCCTGTAGGTAAATCTGAAGTTGATTGAACAGTTGGTGGTGTTGAAATTGGAATAATGTGTTCAGCAGTTTGTTCCTCTTCTAATGAAAGTCTGGTAAGGTTCATATCTAAAGCATCAACATAACTGTCTTCATTTTCAGAAGAATCACTAGATTCTGATTCAGATTCATTACTCTTTGGGTTATCAGTGCTACTGCTGATTGAAGTGCCTTTAGCATCAGACACATTATGTTTCTTGGCCTTCCTTATATCGTAAAACAGGCTATTGGGTCGTTTTTCTTCAGAAGTTCTTGTTACATTCATAGGTATGGGAATGGTTCTTTCAATGTTACTTAATGCTTCACATGGGTCCAAGAATCTAAATTTGTTCTTTATGTTCACAGCAGCAACTGCTTGATTTGTGCTTAAAAAATCAAATATTGGACAAGACAAAGCCATTATCAAAAACCCTAGATGGCTGCATGATCCAATTGTTCCACTGATAGATTGACAGTTATAACAGAAATATCCTCCAATTCTTTTGTAAATATCAGTGCAATGGTAAGGATTACTCTCATCGTTATCTAATAGAAAATAACAGGGAATTTTGAGGTTTTTCTTAACTTTGTCACTCTTATTACTTGGATAGCACAGTCCTTGAAATAAATATCCACTTCCTATGAAAAGTGTAAATATGTATAAAAGAAAGTCTGATCAAAGAATTAACAGGCAATTTTCCTGATTTTAACAAATTAAAAATGAACAAATTTTCTCTATTCATGAAACTTTTTAGAAACATTCTTAGATATATTATCAATAATAAGAAGGTTAAAAGTCATACCTGGCCAGGGAGGCAATAAGTTTCTTACTTCAAGACGGTAATATCCCTTCGGTCTTCTATCTAATCGCTTTACATAAATTTCAACTGAACTTGAACTTGGACATTCTCTGATTGCTTCCTCATATTCTTCAAAGTTATCAATTTCACATCCATCCCAATTCTCCAATTCTTTCTTACGAATATGTGAGGCACATTGGATGCCTTTTAAGATTGGATGTATTCCATGGGATATTTCTGCAAGTTGATGAAAATCCTTCGCTTCTAATTGTGGAAACTTGTAAACTTTTTCAATTTCAACATGATTTTTAACTTTAGTCCAACCACCCAACTGAGTGACATCAATTTTTTGTAAAAAATTCTCCCTATTTAACAACTTATGAACCTGTTCAGCCTTCCAAACCTATGAAAAAACAGTATAAAAGAATATTTTATTAGAGTTTGTAATCAAACAAAATTTGTAAATAAATAAAATTTGATTTAAATTAGATTTAGAAATATTGAATAATTTTGAATTAACAACTTAAAAATTAACCTTTTGAAATTCTTTTAACCATCTTACTGGAAAACCTGGATGTTCTAGGTTTATTAAACCTGCACAAACTACAGTGAGGACAGTAACAAGACTGATGTTTTTGTTTCTATAAAAAGGCTTTAGATATGAAAGTGGGAGAACAGAATTTAGAATTTGAAACTTCTGTTTGATAGCTGCATGAATATTTTCGTTTTTACATCTTAAAAACCTTATGAACTTTATTGTGTTATGACTGGCAGTTTCAAGTTCAGGATCATATTCTATTTTGATTATTTCTTTCTTTACTGGATCCCATCTTAAAAGATACTCCTCCAGTTTGGTGCCTTAAAATAATTTCTTATGAAAATCAAACAATATAACTAATAGTTTTACGAAATGTATAGGTAGGAATTAAAAGACAAAGACATTTGAATATTAATTTTGTTTATTTTACTTCAACAACAAGAAAGTTAGAGTAAAAGTTTATCAATTTGTTTACCTAAGAAAATTGCTCCTTCCTCAAGAACTATTTTCCGGAAATCAACATATCTGTCCTCAGGTAGATTGACATTACCATTAACCTTGAATCCAGGGAAAGATAAGCATCCATTAGTATAATTTACATTAGTACTAAAACAATGGAATGGTAGGTATACTTTTTTAAAATTAAAAGTAAACTTTAAAGATTTAGACTATCATCTAAAAATAAAATTTATTTCAAATTACAATGTCATTATTAAGCTTGAAATTGTAATAATACAAAAAAAATGTTATTTATGGTTAAGTCTATTTATGGACATTGTTGATTGACCTTTTTGATTGGGATTTTAAAATTAAAGGTATTTTATGTTTTTATCAATATAAATAAAAATGGAACTTTCTTTTTATCCCTGCCTGAAAACCTGTATCGCACACAAAAATGGGAAAATATTTCTTGCTACCTCTGGCTAAAAGCCGAAGAGCAATATCTCCAGATTTCTCCTGATTACTACAAACATTGCCTAAAAGATTGGCATCCCCTGCTGATGGAGATTCACTGGCACAATTGCTGACGACATAAATAATCTAAAATAAAATGCAATTTTAAATAGAAAATTTAGAAGTAAGTGTATATAATTTTTAATTATGCAAACCATACAATAAGTAAACAATTTGTATTTTATTCAAGCTTAAGGAGACATAAGTATAAGCAAAAAATCAAGGGATAAGAATGTTGTTAAATAAAGTAAATCTTAATCTTAACTATGATGTCTTTTTTTTAGCAAATTTCTCAATGCCATGACTTTCAAAAGTATTGAAGCTTAGTTTAAGCATAAACTTATTTTGATGTGAGCAAAATGTTACCTTTGGGTGTGGAGATACTATCAACATTAGTTTGATAATATGTCTTGAATAAGGCGCATAGAAGAAAAATTTGTTGTTTTGGTTGTCAGAGGATTTGAATGTTTTCAGGTAAGTTGCATCACAACAAAGTGGTATTCCTTCTCTACCCAATCCTGTATGAAAAAAGGAAGAAAGGAAACTTTTTTTTATAAACTTTGTGCACAGATTACATTTGTAAAAAAAAAATTGAAACACTTTTAACTCAGCTTTCAACGTTTTACAAATACTTGCATTTTAATCAAAAGAATAAATCAAAAAGGATTAATTTGAATTACAGCAAAGTATTAAGGTTTACCTATAGGATCTTTAAATGGTCTGAAAAGCTCACGGTAAAATGGGTCCATGCTGTTGGCAAGATCATCAAACAATTTTTCTACCGCATCTCCACTTAAAATATCAGGCAAAGCTACATGATATTTGTAAACAATATCAAGAACTTTCTTGTATATCAAAATGGCAGTCCTTTTGCTGATAACAAATAAAGTTGCTAATTCATTGAATGATTTGTTTTTAGCTAGTTTTAATCTGAATAAAAGGGCAATACTAAAAATTGACAGTGTTGTTCTTTGAGATTTTGTGTTGCTCTTGTTCTTGGTTTTAGTTTTACACTTTTTTGACAATTTCCTAAATGTTTTGCCTGATTGTATTTTTTCTAAATGTGGTTTTATAGCATCTACAAAACTAAAGAACTGTTCTCTGTTTATATGAATTAAATTTCTAATGTCATTATCATTTAGTTGTTCAGGATGCAAAAAAATGTTCATATATTTCATTTTTTCTCTTGGTGCAGCTTTACTGGAATGATAAGCGTTTCTCTCATTTTGATTACCTGAACTATTACAATTAGCAGTGTTATCAGGTACAGTTGAGGTATGTTCAATGAAATTTGATGCGTTTTCAGGTGGAGTTATATCAATACCACATGGATTTGTTAAGTTTTTATCTGATGTAATATTATCATCTTCAAAATCATTTACTGGGTTTTGTTCTGGTTGAGTAAGAACGTTTGACAAGTTTAGATCTTCAAATGGTTTAGGAATATTACATGATTCCACATTAGCATTGATATTATGTGAAAATAAACCTGTTGTTTCACCTGTAATTGGAACTCTTTCTATCATTGTGCTATTGAGAATAATTTCACTGTCACTGTTTGAATCAGGCAGATCATAATAGTCACTTTGACAAGGTGATCTCATGGGAATGGTTAAATCTAAATTGTCATAAAGTGAAGATTCAATAGATATATCATTTTCATCTATATGAAAGTTACTTACAAGATCATAAGAGTTGGGCAGCTGTTTATTTGGAGAACTATGGTAAATTTCATTCACAGACATGCTTTCTTGGCTAAACAAATTTCTAATATCTTCAACACCAATATCAAACTGAGCTTCAATAACATCAACATTGTCTGGATTAGCATTTGAAGATTTTTTTTTCTTTATTATATAGGAATATTCTAGCTCATGTGATTCAAGATCATTTCTATGCAAATGTCTGGAAGAAATAGCTGTAAAATTGGGTCCCAAATATAATTCTTTCTTTTCTTTCATGATAATCAAATGCTTTGGTATACTAATAGAGTCATTCTCTTTAAGATATTCTAAGAGAATATGAATATTGTCTGGATCACAAATATCACTTAAAATTGCTCCTCCGTGTGGTTTCTGTTTGCATGTAAAGGGATATATTCCTAGGACCAATGATGTAACAAGTTTGTTCTTTATTTTATAAAAAAAAAGGAGGAAAAGAGCAAAGCCCATGAATGAAAAAAAAACAAGAAATCTCAACTATACATAAAATAAAGGAAAGTAAAGTCCATTTCCCTAGACCCTTGCTGAGTGATAAAACGAATGGAATGATAAAAGAGTATATTTACTAGGTACTAGATAAAATATATTCGACTTTACAAAATATTATCCCACTCCTTCTATGAATTGAAATAAAAAAGAATAAAAATGATTACAAAATTGTAACTGTTTCATCTTTGCCTGGAATTGCCAATTTTAACATTATGCATAGATCTACTCTATCACCTGGAGAGAGTTTTTCAAAAATTTCTTTTTCTCCATTTGAGCAAGAATTATAATTTAAATATGTGATACAGTTTTGGGGTATTTGACATGGCTTCTTATAACAACATCTAAAATAAAAATAATAGATTGTATTTGTTGAAGCTTTTAAAGCAGCCCTTGGCAGAATTTTGCACCATGATACTAAATTTATGCACCATTGACCTATCCCTGTATCTTTATAAAAACTTTAGCTTTAATTTAGATTCACAAATTTTGAAATAATATTTAATATCTTTCTCTGTTTGTCTGTGTGTACAAAAGAATATCGCTGAACCAAAATGGTTTCTCAATACAGTGAAGCTAATCATAGGTCCACAGACAGTCTATTACTATTTTTGTGGAGGTCACCTCCATAATCCATTTTTCCACGAGAAATCACCACTGGTAAATTACTAAACCCTTACAAAACTCTTTTAAAAACTAAAATATTTAGTAAAGGGTCGGCTTACTCCCCTTCCCCCCCCCCCAAACTCCCAAGTGCCCCTAGAGAAGTGAGAAACCTTAACAATAGATTATCTTTGCTAGTTCTAAAAGAGACACCTAAAATAAACATACCTACCTATTGTTATGATAATATTTCCAACGTGAATTAATTAGTATTTGCCCACATACACTACATATCAAATCAGAAGAATCACCAGTGTCACTTGCTGAATCAGAGTCCAAACCAAGAGCCTAATAAAAAATAAAAAATATAATCAGCATATTTTTTTGTATTAAATGTCTATTTTTCATTTATTTCAATGTAATTTTAAAAATAACCTTAATATTGTTAAATGTGTAAGTATAAGTAATGCTTAGAAATGAGCTCGACATTGATGTGTTACTTGAGAAAAACTGTCCATGTTTTTAAATTAATAGGTACCTCATTGCTTTGTATAGAAGTAGAAAAATTATCTGAACCTTTTCCTATGAAAAAACATAAATAATTACAAACATTACTATTAATTAGACAGTAATTTCAACTGACCTAATCAAACTTTAATACATTGTAATTTTCCAAAATAGTTATATATTTATGTACCTGTACATGTTAACCTGTGCCGTACCAAATTTGATTTCTTGTTGGCTTTGTATGAACAGTTTCCACATGAAAATTTTTTTTCAATCATAATTGAAGACCTCTCAGAAGATTCATTATCTGATGCTGTGTAAGATGAGGAAGAAGATGAAGATGATCTTGTTCTTAATCTTTTTTTACGACAAATTTTTGTTTTTACAATGTGATTATTTAGAGAACTTTCTGATATAAATCTCTTTTCACAGGATATGCACTTCCAGGGAATATGAACTTCTTCATGATTTCTTAATGTTTGCTGAAGAAAAAAATATATTATTAGTTTTGAACAATTACCCTATAATAAAAAGGAATGACGATTTTTATATCCAAAAAAATGATATTATGCTTTTGCTTTTCAGGAATGCTATTCTTTACATAGATTTTTGGCGATCTATTTTCCAGAAACAAAACCCCTAAATGCTAAGGGGTAAATCCAGTAGTTGTTATATTTAAAAACAAGTATTATGTACCCACTGAAACAAATTTAACCAACAAATTTAACCAAGTTTTTCTTACTTCTATTTTTAAACATTCATAATAGCAGAGCTAACTTTTACATAACTTTCCTTGATCAATATAAAGACCCTTGTTATAGAAAAGCATTAGGTACTTCTAATAATTCTTCAAAATATACCTTACTATAAAACACTTCGTTGCAGAGAATAACAGGACACCTGTATATAAAGCCTTAACTTAGTAAATTATAATATTTAGGTTATAGAGAATTAGTATTTTAATTTGTTCTTAAATGTAATATAAAAATTACTTGAATATCTGTGGAGTTTTACTTGGGGTGAGCCCAGTTCGCTGTCGTTTTCTAACCAAGAAAATTGTTAAACTTTTTCATAATATAAAAGAGTAAATATTTTCAAATATCATACTTAGACAGACATGTATAGAATTTCCTTTTACCTCCGCTTTGGCGTTGAAGATACACTCAGACCATTCATTTTATTAATATGTAGTCTAAATTGCTAAATTGAAACAGACAAAATCAAGTTAACTTACATGTTTCTTCTGAATGTAGATGTAAACTCAACCAAACACTTTAAATTACATATGATATAATAAAAACAATTTAACAACAGACGAGTACAATTTTAACTTTGCTATAGGTCAAAATTGGAAAGAAATTAGTCGGGACATAAAGGAGAAACTACAAAGAAAAAGTGACAATTTTGTTTCCTATTTATTGATAGGCAATAAAAAGATTAAATAAAAAGATTATTTGATAAAATTAAATGTTAGTCCCTATCCCTGATTTCATTCGAACAATCTTTAAAGTTGTCAACATTTTATCATTTAGTCTTATTAAACTTTTCAATTTCAATTTTATTTCATCCATATATAAAAATAACAGGATGTCTGCATGTCTTTGTGTGAATGTTCATATTTTCTTGTAATAGAAAAATAGTTTCTACGCTTTGATAGTTAGTCCTTCTTTTTATAGGAATCACCAGGCAAGGTTTGAAATGTTCAGGACAATTTTTCCATTTTTAGTAGAGAAATTTTCTTGTGAACAATTTGTTCTTGCTGATACTTTTTTCACTTAAAAATTCACTCCAATACCACCACAGTTGTCTAAATTAAAAAAAAATATTGATAGAATCATAAAATAACATAAATATATCTTGTACATTTATAAATTGGTTATTCATTTATTTTTCTGAGATTCGCCAATAATTTTACAAATATACAGAGTTCAATAGACCCTAGTTATAGAGTAATTCAGTGGTAGTATTTAGATGTACACATTTTTTATTTATAAAAAAATACTTACATACGCTAAAGCAGTAATTATTTT
The DNA here is from genome assembly GCA_900241095.1 of Acartia tonsa. Lineage (NCBI taxonomy): Eukaryota > Metazoa > Arthropoda > Copepoda > Calanoida > Acartiidae > Acartia > Acartia tonsa. The sequence goes on from LS055294.1 coordinate 16,962, forward strand.
TGGTTTTCTATCAACAGATTGTGACCAGAATCCAACCATAGACCAGTCAGCAGGGACTTCCTTACCTAACCTTTGGTATAAATTTTTTTTATCTCAAATCATCAAAATCTGGAAAATCTTATTTTAGCTTCTTGACCTTACTAAAACTGTAGTTTGATGCAGTACATACTTTGGAAAAATTTTAATTAACCCCCTGCAGGCCTTTCTTCTAGTCTCCTTGGGTCAGCCTCCTGTATGAAGAATATTTAAAATGATTGCTTTAGGACTGAACACTGTGTATCTAAAACCTGGGTCAGTCCCCGACTTACTGGATCATCTTCTCAGGAATAGACACAATTTATTCAATTAAAAAACCTTTAAAAAAGTAAGATTCTAGGTTAGGTTTGGTAAAATGCATTTAAGCCCGCTGGGGTAAGCTTCAGATTAGTCTAATGCTTATTTTAGCTCTGAATTTGAGTTCCTTGACCTAAAAAACCTATCATTTGAAGTATCACAACATATATATTGGGGAAAATGCACTTAACCCCTACGGGCCACCCACCTAGCCCCCTGGGGTCGGTCTTCGACTTGCTGGATCATCTGAAATAAGGTCCTCATGAATGGACAGTTTATTTGAAAAAAAACCT
>LS055295.1:0-17531 GCA_900241095.1 Acartia tonsa
TATAACTCTTTTATGGGCTGAGATCATGCACGTATTACTTTTGGTTTCAAAAAGTGGCACATCCGCCTCCCCCCTTTAAAACTTATTATAAATACATGATTTTGTTTATTTTGTTTAATTGTGTTTATGAATGTTTACTATTGTCAAGTAAATAATCAAAGGAAGGATTACTTTTATAGGCCCGGGCCAAAAATGTGGGGGTGTAATCTAAGATTTTATTCATATTTCTGTGAACAATAAACTTATGAAAGATTATAACAAATTGTTATAGAAAAGATATGAAAAAAAATTTTAAGAAAAAATATGATTTAAAGTATGTTTATTGAAAGTAAATAAATGATAGATATCTTAAAGAATTAAAGCTAATTTTGAGCCATAAGGCTCAGTTTAATTGTTTAGTGCTAGAGCCACACTAATTTGTACTCTGCAGTACTTTTCAAGGGAGTGTTGGGTAATTTGGTGTTTTTCAATATTTAGTAAAATTGGATCATGGAAAGAAAACGAAAAATCGGGTTTTGTCGTATTTTCACAGTAGCTTTTCTCCAATTTCTATCCCATGCTGGGGGAATTAACCCTGCGGGGCAGTCAATCATTAACTTTTACCTAACCTAAAATAAAATAACCTACTAAAGGCTAATGTGAAAACCCGTTACTTCGTTTGCTTTCCATGATTCAAATTGTCCTAAATATTTTAGACCAACAGTTCTTTTGAAAAGAATTACCTACTTACTTTAAAAAAAAACATGGATATTTTTTGTTTGATACCTACATGTTTTATTCGATAAAAGTCTTGGTCTAAAGTACTACTAATTGACCAGCTTATCGTATGGTCACACACATATATTTACTTGTACTTCATTTTGGCACCTTTTACACTTTCTTATAACAAGTCAACTTTATCCTGGATTAAAGGATTTATAAGTTAAGGACTAAATGACAATGACCTGTATAATTTAAGTAATGTTTTATAGGGTGGGTTTTGGATGTTTGGAAGTTTTTTCCCCCCAACTTGGTCTAAAAAAACCTTCATGACATAAAAAAATCTTCACCGTTAAGGGAGAGTTTATTTCAACAGTCAGCAAGATCTTTTGCCGCAGACAAATTCTTCAACAAATCTAGGTTCTATATAAATTGAAATTTTTTTTAAATCTACCTATTCTTTTATCCTTAAATTCCTGTAAATATCCACTTCAACCACATCAATTCTTTCCTCCTTCCTTTTTATATTTATTTGATAAAAGTATCTAGGGTTATAGTTCTTCATCAATCATAAAAAGTATATTTTGATTTTCTTTCATTTGAATAAAAGCCACCTGTTTAAACCTTATTTATAAAAAAAAGTATGATAGAAATCAAATTGTTATGTTTAAATGTGTAAAAAATACATTTTTCTTACATTTGTAAATAGTAATTTACTTTTTGAGAAAATAAATATAGGCTGTGTAATAACATGTTCCATCCAACTTATATCCCCAAGAGATGACATTTCTTAGAATCCAAGGAATTATGAATCGGAATAAAAGATAATTTTATCGCTTTTGGAATTGATGTCTTTTGCAAACCGTATTATTTTTCATTATATAGCCTTAATATTTGCGATCATAGCATCACTAGGTTTGAATCCCGCTCATGCCTTACTGATAGGTTGTTATATATATGATTATTGTAGAACACCTCCTGCCGTCCCTAGGGGGTTAGTTCTAATTGAGTAAACTTCAGTTAGAAAGGCTTCTTAACTATTTTTAAGATAACAAGAAGTAATGCTTATATAAGTAAAATATTTTTATTGTTGAACAATCCTTACAATTCTTGGGAAGAAAACTTTACTTACTTCTCATTTTCTTATCCTTACACTTATTCCCATTTTGCAAAGTTTTGAGACAGATAGAGGAGGCACATTTAAACCAGATTTTTATTTCTGCATAGTCACCACAACTTTTTTTCATGCCAAGCTGCTCTTTAAATTCAAGCCTGTACATGGATTGCTTGATGTATGCGCATTCACAAAAAAGTTTTTAAAAGGTAGCGTTGGTCTTAGAGAGGTTTTCATACTTGAAAGGTAAAGGAGTTTGGCACATACAGGTAACATAAAGCTCCCACACCACTAAATTTTTGTCCTTTATACGTTGGTTGTATCTTATCATTTCCAGGAAGGGAGGGGACATTCAAATATAAATTAAACTGGTACCAAAATTTAACACGTTATCTAATTTTGATCTACTAAAGGAATAATGTTATTTATAATTTGGATGTAAATAAAGTGTTCCCCTTCAAAATACCTTTTTCCTTTCCAGTTGTAAGATGATATATCAAAAAGAATTTTTATTGTTGAAAGTTTTAATCCTTGTTTTCTGTATGAAAGGATATGATTATTTTAGTAGACTTGTAAGAAAGATAACGCAAAAGTTTAGCATTGCATTGCAGATTGCCAGATATTTTTCACACTTTCAATGAAGATTATAAGAACTTTTCATAAAATGGTATTTTAAGAAACTATAAAAAAGCTGAAACGAGAACAATTAGATTCAATGTATCACACTAGAAACAAATTGTTGTAAAAATAAATCTCAAAAAGAAAATTTGAAAGAAAAAGTCAATATGTTTTATTAAGATTCTAAAATAATAGACACTAGAATCCTTCATCCTATAATTAATTGTATCTCGTCTGTTTACTTAGAAGCGTAGCTATTCAATAATTCTTCATCTATTCAGAAATTACACTTTTATTTAATTATGCTTAGTTAAAAAATATTTTAGGATCTAAATTAATTTGGATTCTGTGAAGGAATTCCAACTGCTTTGTACAACTATATTTGAAAACTATCAGCTTATTTAACCAGTAAAAAATATAGATACTTGTAAATTTCAGGTATAGTCCCTTTCGTGGCAACGCCCCTTAAGGGGCGATTCGTTGTATTTTCAAAATGGCCTTTGATAGGTTAGGTTAGGTTAGGTTATATTAGGTTAGGTGATTGCCCCGCAGAGTTAGTCAAGGGCTAGAAATAGGAGAAATGCTACCGTGAAAATACGAATAAACGCCCTAAAGGGGCGTTGCCACGAAAGGGACTATACCCAAAATTTCTTGTATCTTTATTATTTTGTTGACATCATAGCAAATTCTATGAATATCAGGGAAGAAAGATACATTTGACAATTCTAAAGTTTTTCAAGCCCATTTTTTCTCATTCGACTTAAAGACTTTAACCTCGATTAGTTAGATCTAGCAGGGGTTAAACATTTCAACCAATAATTTAAAGCTAAAGAAGGGATAATAATTTATAATGTACATCAATTTATCTCTAATGTCTTATCTCCCAAGATCTCTGATGAAAATTGTTCTTTTGTACATATAGAAAGATAGATTAACAGGTATGCAGGCATAACACAGAAAATTAATTAGAATTTTACTATTCACTGTAAAGAATATTAGTTATTTACTTTATAGTGAAGCCTTTCTATATTTATATATGGTCCCTCAATTGTAAAGGTTAACTGTATTTGATTTGTTAATTCAGGCATTGAAAATAATTTCATCTATTTTTTTGTTTGTTCGACTGTCTGATAGCTTTGGGCATTGCCATTCCTTTTTTGTAGTTGCTCTTAAGGCAAATGCAAAACTTGTGTATTACAGTTCTGTTTGAATATTCTTTGAAGTAAAGACAACCCATAAAGAAGACAACATAGAGTAGACTATAAAATTACAATTCTACTGCACTAATATATATATATATGTATTTTTTTTCAGAAATTATTATTGTTAAGAATTCTATTCTTTAGAACAGTCTTTTCATTTCATATGTGAATACATTTGCTTTTCTTTATGAGTTTGTTGTTTCTTAGAAGATTGTGTTTTGCTTTAATCCTAAAACTAACTTAAGATTTATTTTTTTTTTGGTGAAAATTATGCTTTTTCATAACAAAGGCTAAAATATTCCTTTTTTTGTTATTACTATTGTAGTTAGTTTTACTGTAAGGTAAAATATCGATAATAGGTTTTAAGATACCTGCTAAAGATTAAGGTCCAGTTTAAAATGTTTAGTATATTCATCTTTCTACAACACTCAGGGGGGGAGGGGATATTGGAATGTAAATTTCACTGGTCCTGAAAGTTTTATGAAAACTTTCTCTCATTCGTTGGATTAAAACTTTTAATAAATCTGGAATGGTTGGTGCAAACTACCAGTTTTCAAATTTATTCAATTTTGATTTACATAAGGGACAATTTTGTTTATCATAATTAAAGGTATAATACACCAATATATTGTTTATTTAACCATCCAATATGTTAAATCATGTTTAATTTTGTTTTCAGGGTAAAGCAGCTGGACGAATGTTATTTGACCAAGTTTGTAAACAGCTGAATCTAATGGAGACTGATTACTTTGGCTTGGAGTATATGGATACACATGGAACTACGGTGAGAATATTTATTTTAAATACTTTTCATTACCTTAAAAAGTGAGGAATTGACAGATATTTTCTCAAGTAGCTTATTAGTAGAAAATATTGGCGAAAAAACAACAATGATTCTTTAGAAAGTGTTTTTTTTGCTGTTTTTTAGATTTTAAAATCTTTAATAGACTTTGAATAAGTCAAACCGTAGTCTAAGCAAATCCACTCGATTTTGTAAACTGACAAGTTATTTATTTAGTTTTGATTCTTATCTGTATTTCTTTATATTGTTTTGTTTGTTTTTTTCTCAGGAGGGTGAGGGTATCCGCCCTCTCCCCCATTCAAAACTGCTAAAGAAAATTCCGGGTACCTTCTAAAAGCAATACTGTACACGAGAATCAGAGCGATTTAACGTAGCGAGATAATTCGGTAAAACACATATAGAAATCATGCTTATGTTGTATGAGAAACAAAAAATCTGTAATATTAATATTCAGTGCTTATACCGAACATAGTAGTTATAATCAGGAGTAATGTATATAAAGCAAAGTAATAATGAATAATACATACAAATGGACAGAAATGATACGTAGAGAAGAGAATTGTCATAACCAGTGGGTATTATTTTTCATTTTTATGACATATACTGGTCTAAAATATGTACTGGTGGTTACCGCAATATTATTATTTTTACCATTAAATATATTAGAAAGAGTGTATGAAGGGTCATTTCTTTTATGAATTCCCTCTGAGATTTTTTCCCTCGTAGTTTATCTTTGTAGCGCAACTACTGTATAGATAAAGGTTGAAATATGTCAACTCAACATGCTATATTTTATAACCATGTTATCTCATTCGTTGGCTCATTCACTTTTAAATTGTTTGGTCATTTAATTAACGGTCTCATCGGGCAATTGTGGGAATTGGGAATGGGAGTCGACCGTCCACTTTTAATTTTACTTTTAAAAAGATATAAACCTTCCCTAGACCTAAGATTACCTTTAAAGGAGAACCTTATAGATTCACCGGTTTGCGAGATCTTATACTAAACACAGTAAAACAGACATCATGTTAAAAATTGGCAACATATTTAACCTCCTTACACAAACATTAAAATGTTGTATTCTGTATTTTGTATAATAAAATTCTGGTCGCGTTTATCCTCCGAACCAACAATAGAATGACAAAATAGTTTCAAATACGTGGATGGATGCAAAAGGATTTTTAAAAGAAGATTTCAAGGGTTTGCTTTTCGTGATTATTTCTCTAATATAGAATAGTAAGTTTTTTATGTTCTGCTTGACAGTTAAAATCTCTTTAATCACAGAAACGATTAACTCAAAGAAGCTACAAATAGGTCCTGGGTTGGTTTTAGGTTATTTTATTTTTGTATTTGAGAAAAAAGAAGATAAATCAAACCCTCAGAAAAGATAACAGTGTAATTGTAATTGTAATTGTTTTTTATGTGTATACAAAGTGATATGCAGTTGATTTTTTAGTTAAAGACGTAAGTTTTTCTTAAAACGAATCTTGATAAAAACAGTATTATAATACGAATACGATTGGATTATTCTTTACTAAGCTAATAAGAAATGACTGCTTTCATCCTTGTTTATATTTTGTGAGTCCCCCTAAGGCTATTGCAAAATAGATGCTTGATATCTGACAAATAAGGACACAAATATAATCCAGGAAAACTTTTATATGCTGCATTACCCTTTCTTCCTTTCAACATTTTTCATGTCGGGGTAATTGAAACAATTGCAATATTTTATACCAGGGTTCATTTATTTCTGCCACATTTCTCAGTATACATGTTATTTTAGAATTACAACTGAGATTTTTCTTTTTAACAATTATTTTATTTAAATGTTATTTCATTTTCAATAAGTTTTGTCTGTCTTTTGGTAATTGTCAAACACTTGTCTAGTGATTTAAATGATTAAACGCCATTATCATTAAATAATTTTTCTGGTATCTAAATGTATTTTTTAGAAATAATCTCTTACAATTTAAAAAAAATACTTAATATGATAATAAAAAATAATGTGTGTCTGTCTGTTATTCTGTACTCAAATATCCCACTGAACCGATATGGCTCTCCTTTAGGTAGGTCCATGAAAGATGTTAACTTTTTTTGGGGAGGATACATCTGCTATCATAATCACCAAAATTACACCCAGAAATGATTCTCTTAAAAAACTGAGGTTCTACCCTTCGTCGTCTTTAAACTGCACTTTAAAGCATATATTTTGTATACGTTTTTGTCATCTACAAAAAAGCTATGCTCTAGTTTGACATTTATTCCTTTCATCGCCTTTTTTAAATGATTTCAATCATTCTCATAATAAAAGAATTATATTAAGAACATCACAACGAATCATTGACTATAAAATGTTAATAAAATTTTTATTGTTGAACACTTTGCCTGATTTTTACGGTATGTCATCGTTTCCACTAAAGTAACTGTTTTTTAAGTCGCCAAAAAACACAAAAGCACAATCTAACATCACGTTTATAAGTTAACAAAATCATTAATTTGTTTTTGCAAACTAGCTATTGTGTCTCTAGAATCTATAGGCTCTTATTTCTAAGGTGAGGAGGGGGAATTTAAACAACAATCCAATGATTTAAAAATAAAATTGAAATGGTATGAAACACGAGCCCTATTGAAAGCTTCCCTGAAACGGAGAATATAATCGGTTCAGTGGTTAGCGAGGATAAGAAATACTTTGTCTTTTGGCGAAGTGTTGGGACATCAATTTATGCATGTTGCAAATTTACTCACTTTTATGCACATTGGAACATTATTATGCAAATATTCATTTTATGTAGCGAAAAGTATTTCAACGTAGCATAATAACACCAAATATATTGCTTTGCTTAATAGTTTTTCTTTTAAAGTACCACAGCTACTTTTTGAATATGATATGTCCGTCAGTACGTTACCCCGTCAAAGTAGAAAGGGAGAAAAGGGGTAAAACTTTTATTTAGATTTAAGGAAGTCTAATTTAAATAAACATCAAATCTTTTTTTGACTGGTAAAATACTGCATTTTATCGATATTTTTATTCTTTGATACCTAAGCATCAATGGCAAAGCTTGAGAATGTAATCTTTTTTTTGGCACTTAAATTTTAATATTTTTTTCATAAAGTTATAATGTTGTGTAACTTTTTACTTGAAAAACAATTTATTTCCATTTGGTTTCATGAATTATTTTTATCTTAATTTGCATACTTTACTCCACCTACACTCTTCTATAAATACCATATTTGGGTTTCATAAAAAGAGATATGTTCGTTGTTAGTAGTTTGGGTAGGCTAAATAATGTCCAGTTAAACTATTGTACCAATTTATATAGGGGTGCCATAGCATCCGCAAAGGTGTGGTATTAGCTAATTTTTTCCCCTATTAGGTATATAAAGTTAGGTTTTTTTGTCTGAAGCTTACGATTTAAATTTTCACATAAGTCCCGTGATGGATTTGGGCTATTTCATTTTCAGATTTGAGTCTTGGGAAGGCCCCATTCTGTCCCTTTAAATACAGAACCCCTATAAGTTAGGGGTGCAGCTGCTAGTTAATTTAGTAAAAATAGTAATAAAATGCCTAACCCATGCTTGGGCCCTTTAAAGACTTTAAGCATAGAAATGTTATATTATACTGATTATTAAGATTAGTTTAGAGATATGTAATAGAATCGTCAATTAATGAGACATTTCCATTTTATAGCTTATTTTATTTTGATAATCTATTCCAGATTTAGGAATCAAATAATCTTCGATGAATATTGAAGCTTTCATTTCTTTTGCTATGATATCAAAAGCTGAAACTATAATGTATATAAGAACAGATTAAGTTATAATCTTGTAGTTCTACTACTTTGTAATGTTAGAAAATAAGTTTATCTAAGCTAACATGACACATTTGCTAGAATGATGAATCTTTTTATACTAAACAAGTATTTTTTGCAAACGTAGTTTTTGCAGATTTTAAAATTTTTAATTTATTTATGATATAACACATTTTTTATCGTCAAAAAAGGTTATGCAGTTTTCTACTTTTTATTGTAATCTTGATCATTGACTAAATCTATTTCTAGTGATATTTTTTATTTCAACTAATTTGAAAGTGCTAGGTTAGAAAAGCAGAGGAAATTAGGTTGTAAATTACACTGGTTCCCAAAGTTTAATATATGTATTATCTTATTCGTTGACTCAAAGACTTTGGGTACTTTTATTGAATTTTAATTTGTTCCGAAAAAGTAGTGTTCAAACTTTTCATCCTGTAATTTGAATCTACAGAAGAGTAGTTTATTTTGTCATCATTGGGGATGTATATCAATTTATCGTTCTTTGTCTTATCCCTTAAGATCCCAGTAATGTAAAGCACAAAAGTTTGACAATAGTACCTAAGGTTTTAAATTTTAAAGTCCAATTTTTGTCATTTCTCTAAATAATAAAAAAGCACATTACAAACAGATAAACATAGAATAGCCACGCTTTTGAAATTGTATTTACAACAGACTTTTAAGCCGGTGACTTTTCTTTTCTCGCTTCAAATATTTGTTTATTGTTTTTACTATCATTAATTTCCATACATAAAGGTCAAAATAAGTATTTGGAAAATAGTTTTAAATAGGATTATTTCACATGAAATTATTGAAATAATTTTATTTTGTCCAAATTTTTGTTAAAAAAAAAAGTACTGACATTCTGCTGAGGACTATTCTTACTATTTTAAAATCTTCTTAAAATTGTTAACGAGCATATGAAGACCGCGCCGTTATTATGACAAGAAAAACTTTCTTTAAAATAAAAACATAACAGAATAGCAGCTAGATTAATGTAGGATATTATTTTGCGGATAAGATATTGGCCAACAGACAATTTACTTTATTTTATGCATTTCTGCGACGCATATTTAGCTTGAATTATTGGTGTGGCCGGCTATTTGCAATATTTCTTTACATTTTATAACTAGTACCTAGTGTTTTTTTCTTCTCTCAAATTAATCCAACTTTTTGGTATAAGTACACCTGGGTTCAAATTAAGGTGAAAAATAGATCAGAAACTATAATGCAATTATGAAACGAAATGAAAAATAAAACCAAGGCATAAATGATTTAGATAATCAGAGGTTATACAATTAAGATTAACTAGAAGCAAAATATTGCATAGCCTTTTCGTGTTTGTTTGTCCTGGTCTGTGCATGTGTGAGCGTGTTTACTTGACGCAGCGAATGGATAATGAGATTAAGCCAATTTTTCATTGTGGCTTATTTTTAAACAGACTCATTTTTACATACTTTTTTATTTTATTTCTAAACTTGCGAATTTTAAGACGCCTTAAGAATGCATTTTCCTAGCTACACGCCCTGCCTTGCACCGCCGTGTCCCTGCTCCTCAGCATAAGATATATTACTTTGTTCTAAAAAGGATTTTCAATAATAGAAATATATGTAACTGTCGCAAAGATTGATGGTTCCTTATTTCATTTTCAACAATTTTGTTCGTACTTTTATCCTTAAAAAAATCATATTGCCTATGATAAATGAAATCGCTCGAATTTACATGAATTTAAAACAAGAAAATATTGTTGTATGACAAGGAAACATATATTTAATACATCGGGGTTTTGTTAGGATTCGTTTTCCGTGTATTTGTACCGAAAGATCTTGGAAACCGCTGAACCGATATGGTTTTCCTTTACATTGAAGCTTTTTATAGGTAACTGAAAGGTCTTTTTATCCCCCCACTATTCATAGTTCCCCGAAAGGCCTTTAAGGGTGAACCGCTGGTATAGTATTATGTTAATACAAAACTAATGATACAGCCCTGCATATAATATTTAATGGTATTATTATTATTATCATCTATTCAATGTTTTTTTCTAAATATAGGAAATGTTTTGTATATAGTAATAAATGCTTTGCGAGTAACCATTTACATTGAGTTGTGTTTAATGTAGATTATCATACTTCACTTTAACAAAATAGCTAAAATGTAGAAAGATATTTTCATGTACCGTATTTAACCATTTAAGAGAGTAGTATTTTTGTAGAAAATGATAAATATTGGTTAGAAAATTTACTATATATTTTTGATTTACGCAAAAAGGTCTAATTTTGGACAGTAAAAGTTGTCAATTCAAAAAAAATTATTGCTAGCACAGATTGCAGTTGTATTACATTACATTGATTTTGTGAAACACATTTCAAAGTTGCATATCTCACAAGAGTATGTCTTCATATTTTTAAAAACTTCACAATAAGAAAATGTTTCCTTAGTATTGATGTACTACTTTAATATTTACAAATTCTACAAATTAAATATGATTAATTAGAAGCCTTATTATACTTTAGTTTTTTGCTATTCAATCAATTTTTTTGCTCATGATATATATTCCTACAAAGTATAGAAGGAAATACATATTACATGTATATCAGTAGAAGATTATGCAAGTTGAGAAACCCGATCCTGGCTTCCCGCCGCCATGTCCGCCTGCCAGGGAACATTTGATACCTGGCTTATGTAAACTTATTAATGTAATCTTGTACAATTGCAGGATTTTATATTATGTACATGTGTAATATAATCATGTACTTTGTTCTCTAATAAGGTTTTAATAAAACACAAATTTAAGGTACAAAAAGAAGATATAGAATTTATTTCATAAAAATTATAGGGTCAGGAATCTAATTCTGAACGTTAATTTTATTTACTTTGTATCTATTTTAATATATATAAATTTAGCTAAAGTTGGACCTTATTCATTCAAAGAGGTAGATAATGGACAATAAATTGACATACATTTCAATTGTTAAAAAATGATCTATTTTATACGAAAATCATTGGTTTAAAATTTTAAACACTTAAATAATTTAATTAACCAATCAGTATTTAATAATTGAACCCAAAGTTTTAAGATAACGTGTTTATACAACTTTGAATACTACAACACCATGTCCCTTTCTTCACTACTTTAAAATAAATTTAAAGACAAGTGAGAAAAGATAGCTCATATTTACACTTACTACCTTATACATATTTTTCAAGGCTAGGCAGTTGCGAATTTGCTGCGGCAGTTGCAAAGAAAGGGGGCGGAAGTGACACTTTTTGAACCAAAACTAAAAGTTAAAGGAACTCAACTAAATAAAGAGTTACAGCTCTTAGATTTGTTATGGCAGTTGCTTTTAAAGAGGTACAATATGTAACTGTGCCTTTTCTCGCCAAATTAGACATTTTTTAATCATCTGAGATAAACTTTTGTTTCATAAAAATTTCCCTTATATTTTTACTGGACACTTGTAATATTTTATTATTAAAAAAAGTGTCAAGTGCAAATATATTCAATGGCATCATACTTCTAGTAAAACCACACTTCTCTTCTCTAGCATTAGCAGCCTTCTACTTTCTTGTCGTTCCTTATATTTGAGATTGGTGAGAAAAGGCAAAAAAAATTCTGCGGTAAACGGCGATTTCCGGCGGGAGCGGCGGTTCCGATGCCATTTCTTCAAAGTTCCATATTGAACCTCTTAGAAGCAAATGCCATGTCAAATCACAGAGCTGTAACTCTTTATTTAGTTGAGTTACTTCGACTTTTAGTTTTGGTTTCAAAGAGTGTCACTTCCGCCTCCCCCGTTGTTGCGGCAGAAAATTCATGTGTTTTTGTATGTAACTAAAATTAGCTGCAAGTCAAATACTGTTCAATATATTGACCTCCATCAATTCAGTAATATTTTATATACCACTAGTTAAGTAAATTTAAGGTGTAGTCACAGCTTTCCTGTGGCTGCCGAGCCCTGATATTTTTCTTATAGTGAAATGTTAAAAATATTCTTGTAAGGTCATTAACTATCTAGAAAATTTTCATTAACCTCTGCCGCTGTATTGTTTGGATAACATTATTTAACACAGCTTTAATTTCCCACAAGTACATTTTGTAGGCTTTTACCAGAGAGGGAGGAGACATTGGGTTGTAAATTATGCTTTTACTCAAAGTTAAATAAACATGTTCGCTCATTTGCTGTTTAAATACTTAAAGACTTACTTTAGATGGTTGGCACAAACCAGTGTCCAATAATTTTAGCCCATTTAAGGAGAAAATTTGGGATGTAAAATTGTACATCAATTTATTATGCTCTTATCCCTAAAGATCCCTGGCTTTTTCCCTGAAAGATAATTGTTTTGAAATAACAAGGTTGACCATTACAAGAAATAGCGCTGCTTAGCTTGCTTAATATATTGAAAATGAAAATTTAGAGTAGTTGTGTAACAGAAATTAGGAGCGCATTTAATTTAAAAATAAGCCATTGTTTACATATAAATTTTTCTTTGTCTCTTGGCAATAAACAATGCTTTAATTAAAAGAAAACAAGATTAAAAACATAAAAATAATGAATCATTAAATTGAGTTTGTCCTTGAATTTATGAATTAACACTTGAAATAATAAATATGGCAAGTATCAGGGATTTCAAAGGAGGGGATATGGATTTTAATTTACACTGGTATCCAAAGTTTTATGTTTGTGTTTTCTTAAGATTATATATAGATCATAGTCTTATCATTTATTGTATATCTTAAGTTCTAAATCCCATTCAAACATTAAATTAGAAGAGTACAATGCTTTAGAGTTTATTTAATTTCAATTATTTCATGAATCCGGCCGGTTATTAACATTGAAATCTTTTCAAGTTTAATTCATTTAAGTTTAATTTTTAACAGATTTTCTTAGACTTGATTTACATGTTTTTGCTATAAACTATTTTTAGCATTTTAAGATAATAATCCAATAATCCAATCTATACCTATTTTTTGACCTGTCTGCATGTATGTCGGTCATAATTCAAACAACATGAATATCCTTTTCTTAAGTTTTCACCTTTCTTTTTATGATCACTAAAGGTCTGCTCTGTATCTAACTTTTTTGTATGCCAATTCATGTGTTTTTGTGATTCACTACTTAAAAATGTTATCCTTGTTTAAGTATATTTACTAAGAGATGCGCCTCCTCTTGTTAAATTATTTTTTTTCTTAGTTACGTTCCTACTATAAAGTAATGCCCATCATGTTTGTTACTTTTTTTTTTTATAATTTACAGTATTTTTTCTCAATGATTCCTTTTTTTCAGTTTTGGTTGGACCGGGACAAGTTAATGAACCAACAAGTTTGTCTTCCTTCAAATGATCCTTTACTAAGGTAAGATATTTTTTTCAACCGATTGATTATAACTGGTTCTGAGCCATACTGAAAAATCATGGTTTCACATCGTATAATAGACAATTTTCCACGATTAGTAAAATAAAGACTATAAATTAGTTCCTGATTTGTTTGCCCGGGCCTTATAGGGCCCTTAAGGCAAACAAAAATCAAAACTTTGAATTTTCAATTTATTCGCGTAAAAATGTCTGTATTACGATGCGATAAACCATTGTGTCAATACGCGAATTATATTTATTGAGATAATCTACTTGGCATTAATATCTTGCAAATGTTTGAATAGATTATTTTAAATAAACTGAAGGTGGATAGATAAAACTAAATTGAATTAGGTTTATATCTTTGTGTAATATAAAGTGAGGCAATTGTGTGGGTGTATATGGGTATACTTAATACATTTTTTACTCCACTTTATAACCAGTAATTAGGGTTTAGTGCTATTGTTATTATTATACACAAGTCAACTTCAGCAACACTTTAAAATTAATATGTTAATAATATTATGTTATCAAAATAGTTTTTTTTATTAAAAAGTCAAATTGTCACTGAAATCAAACTGGGTTTATAACGTGATTTTAAACCATGCCTTACAACAAAAAAGTAATTAAAAGAATTATTACAATATTTCGTTTATTTTTAAATCTTAAAATGATGTAAACTGTTTTAAATATTTTAAATCAAATTTAAAAACAAAACTTATAAAATAATTCTTTCTACAAATTTGATGAAAAATGAAAATATAAAATATAAAACTAACACAAAAATGATATAATTACCATGGGATTAGGCTTACTAATCACATATTATGTGTGTTATCCTAATATTGGACAAACAATCGGGTTATTATTACACAATTATGTAAGGGATAGGAACTTGTATTTTACAAAAAGGAAACTTTAGAGCAGCAGAAATCCAACATACATACTGAAATTGGCAATTAAAGACAATACGGATCATTTATTGGCTATGGACTGTCGGACATACAGACGAATAAAAAGACTTTTGAATTGTAGAGTAGCTACACAATAAAAATAAATCTTTTTGTTTTTCTTCTAAAACCTTTTTATTGTTATTTAAAATTTCTTGTTAACCATTGATTCTATTAAAATTTCCATATTAACAAGTTTCCTCAATTTTACTAATATTTTGGCCTATAGGTAATAAGTTAACCAAAAGCTTTAAAGAATAATTTTGTTCAAATAATCACATATTATATATTACCTTGCATGCTCAAACTTTGTAATTACAATAATTTTGGCATGGCTGCCTTATTCAAAGTTTTGCAAATAAAGAAGGTTCAATTATTTGTTGATAACTATGCATTTAAAAAGATTTATCTCATAGTAAAGTAACAAGATGTGTCTCTTTCTGTCACTGCTGAACTGATATGGCTTTACAGAAAGGGTCTCACAGGTGCCGGGATAAGTCTGAATTATTACTAAATTGAAATCTTAGCCTTCCTTCTAAAGGATTCATTTCTAATTCGATTCTATGTGTGAAATGTATAACTTAAAAAAGAAAATAAAGTTTTCTTTTAAAATACCTAGTTTATTTAATATCACTAGCGGCTACGCTCCTAGAGGCCTCTGGTGGAACTGTAAATGTTTATTTCATGTCTATGTTGCGTTAAAGTCTCTGCGAAATTTTCGATTTTTTGTAATTTTTCTCTGGGGATGGTAGTGGTACCCTCCCCCAAAATAGCTTTAAACCTTCCCTGTAACTATGAGAAGCTACCCTGTTAAGGAGAACCTGATCGGTTTAGCGGTTAGCGTGATCCTTCGGTACAAACAAACAAACAGATAGATATCCTGTTACTTTATTATAGGGATAGGATACAACTATCTTGAAAAATATGTTTCCAGGTTTACTTTGTGTTTTGTTAGAATTGAAATTAGAATTTGTGTTTCCCAATAGGGCTGTAATGTCAATTTTCACACAATTCTATTAAAACAAGGATATCAGAATTCATAACACTGGTTATTTAATATATCCCAATCAAGATTTAATACAAGTTCCAAAGAGCGGCAACGAATAAAGGAACTTATTTATGATATTTGGAGCATATAATTTTCAGTCCAGTATCCCCTGTTTTTTTTTGTAAGGGTCCTCTTTAAATACTAAATGATACGACATTTTGATTTTTAATTAAAATGTATAATTTAATAGATATAAAATATCTCTTTTTATGAGCAACAAATCTTGTCTGTTTAAAATATTGCTGGTTGAAAAAAAATTTGTCCAATATTGTGTATATATTAAACTTTCAAATACTTGGAATCTCTCCTTTACTTACAACTTATGTAATATTTCTCTTAAAAATTCTTGCTGATCTTGTGAGGGGATTTATAGAGCAGTTTTCTTTTCTTTTTTATTCTAAAATAGTTTTAACATTTTTTGCGATGCTTTGACTCTTTGATTCTTGCTAATTTTAGAAAATAAATCTGATCTTAATCCATCCTGTTGTGTTATATTTTACAAGTCGTATGTCATCACAAAGATTATTTAAAAATAGATAATTATCTAGGTAGTTATTTCAGTATTAGGCTAGTTATATGTCAATACAAAGATTATTTAAGAATAGAATAATATCAAGGTAGGGTAATATCCCCTTAGAATTTTTTTTCAATTTTAAAAATTTGAGTACCCCCCTTACCTGCCTAACCGCAGCGCTCGGCCCCCTTGCCTGCCTAACCGCAGCGCTCGGCCCCCTTGCCTGCCTAACCGCAGCGCTCGGCTTCCTAGCCTATAACCTAACCTAACCTAAAATATTTGTTCGCTGTCGGGGGGGGGAGGGCGGTTACTCAAATTTTCAAAATTGAAAAAAAATTCTATGAGGATAACGCCCAAGGTAGTTATTTTAGTATTAGACTTTTCATTTGTCTCTAAAAAGATTATTTAATGAAAGAGTTGTATCGAGGTAAGTTTTGGCAAAAAATTAAATAAGAAAGAATGTCATCAAGGTAGTTGTTCAGCATTTCACTCTCCATATGTCATCACAAAGACTATATCAGAATTATATAAGTAATAGGTATACACAAATCAACACACAGATTATTTATTTTTAGAATTTTCATAGAATAACATTTGTAATAGATTTTAAATACGATATATTAGATTTAGTACTAAATTACTCATTATCTGTTTACATATTCTACCTATTGTTTTTCTATTTGTTAGTTTTCAAAGAGTCATTTTACTAATTATTCTTTTTTTATAATTTCATGCCTCTCAGTAAGTGCATTTTTAAAAGTCATTATATGGGCCTAAAAATCTAATTTTATTAATGAAAAGATTTAAGTACTCATTTCTATGAATAGCTTGATAAAATCTCATTATTTCTATACTTTACATTTTTTTTAGTATTTTAGATTAATATTCTTATATTTTGTCTTTTGTAATATGAAAATTTAGAATTTATGTCTTTATTTTATTCTAAAATTGTATTAGGTATGCAAATTATAAGTGATTTCCCTTATATCGCATTTGGACCACTAACGAACTTCTCAAAGAAAATAGTATTTGATACTTATTGGTAGAAATGGTTAGGTTAAAGTTTCAAGGACCTCTCTGGGCTAATAAATAGAATAAGGCCCAACAAGGTTAAATTCCCCCCTCTATATCCTATTATATAAAGTAGTAAGGTTTTTTGTCTTAAGGTAAAGATTTTTAAAACGTGAAATGATTGAGTTCTCCTTTTTAGGGAAGCTCACGATGGTCCCTAGATTGTTATATGCCGTATTCTACCCTATTTACGCTCTTAACATACAATGCCCTTAGATGTTAGGGGCGCAACCGCTTGTTTTAAAAATAATGCAATAAGATGGGCGGGGGGGGGGGGGGAAAAATGGTTTTGGGGGGGGGGCCGAATTTATTTTGTTGTATTGTTATTCCCCACAATTTTATTTTTTTTGGGGCGCGT
>LS055296.1:0-17503 GCA_900241095.1 Acartia tonsa
CCCCCCCCCCCCCCCCCCCCCCCCCCCCCCCCCCCCCCCCCCCCCCCCCCCCCCCCCCCCCCCCCCCCCCCTTGTTTACTGTAAGATAAGATTTAAACACTTCAGTAGAAAAAATATTTTATTATTTAGCATCTCTATAAGTATTCACTTCCCTCATTGACTGACTCCTTCCAACAGAAAAGTTGCATACTATTAGAGTATGTACCCTTACAGACAATAAACACCCCTTTTTGTTAGTAGCAAAGCTACTATATAATTCGAAATGTTCGTCCATCCGTATTAGACAGAAAGGGGAAAATGTGATTTTCTCGGCTCCTATAAAAGATATTAGGCTTAAATTTTCAGGGATCTTATACTTTTATATTCTGCATACTTTTATTAAGTTTTATCAAGATTTGCTTATTGGTTGGGGTGCTAGTTCGATTCCTAGATTTTTAGGTTTTCATGATTTTCTATCTAGATAGACAGCTTCGATATTTTTAAGGATTAAATAAGTTCACAATTTACTTATCCCCACAAAGTTTCATTAAGATTTGCTAATTTGCTAAGGTGCTAAATCGATGTTGTCATCCTTGTTTGTTGTATAAACCCACTTTAATAAAAATTCGAATACTTTTACATATATTCAGGATTGAAAATATAAACTTAAATTTACCTTTCATCTTTTCATATTATGACCGTATGGGCACTTTTTAATCACTACCTTGGTAAATGCGACATAGGCTAATTTCTTTCAACCAAAAAACAAGCGAAAAGAGTGTCCTTTGAAGCCACAAATCATGTCTATAACAAGCACCCAAAAAACGCGGGGAGTACTTGAGGGGCGGTTAAGCAGGGGGCCATAAACATTTTTACTGCCTTTTAATGACATAATTAGGCTATAAACTGTGTGAATGTGAAACACTTAATAAATACTTTTGTGGCTGAAAATGAACATCTTCACATCTTTTCTGGTTAAAGCAAAGCTTCTCTTTAAGTTTTTTTGTTGTTGTTAAAAACAACAGTTTAAAAGTGATAATTGTTTTTATGACGTAAAAAGAACAATATTATGGAATAAGTAAAAATGTTAAGCTGATATTAAGAATAAAACACAAAAAAATCCAAAATTAAACCACAATAATAAGATATATATCACATAATAAGGTAAAGCCAACAAGCGAAATAAATCTAAAATAACATTTGGGGGGCAAATAAAAAGGTTTTAAATTTTACCATGTGTTTCCCCCCTAACGGCAGTTGAAAATAACGTGTAGGTTTCGTGATTTTCCCCCGAATTAATTTCGTTGTTGGTAAAAGCTGGATATATCAATTTTTTGTTGTTAAATGTTATTTTGTATTTGTTTTTTCTTCTATCATAACTATCAAAAGTATGGATTGTTTCTTTATACTAGGCCACTGATAAGAGAGAAACAAGAATGATAACATTCATAAGAAGCGAAGCACATAAAATTTAAGAAATTGAAGAACGCAAATTGGTTTTTAGAGCATTGCATTGGTAGAGTTGGCATAACAAAAACAAAAAGAGATGATATGAAAAATTTCAAGAAATCACGAAACCTTATGTTTTTTTGTAGCAAGACCGAAAGACAGACAGACAAAATCATGTATAGACTATATGCGCATTTGTCATGGGAATCTTTACTAATCATTTCAGCAGCCTTTCTTTAACAGCAGACAAAAAAATCGCATTTCCCCATTAGTGTTACGGACTGACGGACATACAAGATGAATTAAAGATTATTTTCGCTACTGTAAATGGCTAAATAATACCTAAGAAGCGAAAATTGGAATAAATCTATATTCTAGAAATAGGATATTGGGATAATGGAAAATATAACACATATTGTCACTATCGAGGTCATACTTTTGAGGGATTTTACAATCATTTTCGAATAGCGGTTCCTTTGACAATAAGGATATATGCAAAATATCTTCGTAATTAAGTAAAATAATCTAATCATTATTGTCACAGATTTTTACCCATTTTTCAGACTTTTAATTGATATTCTTCTTCTACAAGTGCTTTAGTAAGCTACGGGTTTATGGTTTTGGATATCATTGTATAGCTAAATATACATTTCTTTAATATATTTTGTAATGTTAAATCATAAATTATTTTTTACAGTATAATCAATTGGCACGAAAGAGGAAAAAATATATTACAGATTAACTATTTCTTATAGATTTATGCAGTTTTTGTTAATTTTCATCTTTCACAATAACATAGTACATAAAAAAACAAAAAAGCTTGCTATCTAGAAGTTTATTTTGTTTCTATACAAACCTTTTTTTACCAACAATATGACAAAGTGAATAAGTAAAGATATTTTGATATTCCTGTATGGTAAGTAGAGACAAATAACCTGAGGCGTCAATAAACAAAACAACAACCACTCACTTTAGAATATAAAGATATTCATCTTGTTGTTTTTATTCAGGGATCGGCAGCTGCGCACTCACACGCGGGGCCACGGCTGATGGTGGCTGTTTTTGAGTGTAGCTTAAACTAACAATTGAACAAACAAACCAACACAAAAATCTCCGTCTGTCAATTGCTGTCAGGTTTAACAACTAAGGACAATAAAGGGAAATAATTATCTCCTTTTAGGTCCAAACACTTTGGACATTAGGCAACAGACAACCAACTATTTAACTCTACGACCATATTGTCTGAAATTCCTAATGTTTTGTGCCTGTTTTGAGCCTAAGGTTACCTCTTACCATTTTCTCTGCATTAACAGGGTTAAGAAACTGCCTAGAACCACCTGAAGGATTAAATCAAAAAATGAAAAAGTCAAAATGTAATTGAAATTTTAAGCTTTAGACAAAAAAAAACCTTACTCCTTATATAAAAGGATATAATATTCTGTGTAGCATGTATAAATTTATATTTTTATATTCTATCTCTGTATAAAGAGAGACAAATAACCAGGGGCTGCAATAAACAAAACAATATTCACTTTATTCCTCACTTTTCTTACATATCATGTTGGTAAAGAAATAATAGGAGCATAATATACCATAGGAAAAATGTTTTTTTGCTCCGATATAGTTTTGAGTATTTTAAGAAGGTGTGATAAATAAAACATGCGCAAAAAATGTAAAAAATTACAGAAAGACTAAAAAAAGCCCTAAATTCTACTTTAAATCCCTTTACCTTTTAATTAAAATTTAGAAAATTAGAAAGTATCAAAAGTCTTCTTAAAGGGGTAAAAGTATCTTTAATATTCAAGAACTTTTTTTCTAATTTTTCTTATAGATATTTCTTTACCTTCTAAAATGCAAAATTAACTTGTAGAAAATACATTTTTCTAACTTGTTACCCAAAATTTCTTTTATATTGATCCCTGAAAAAAAATCCACCAACTATCGCTAACTCTTTCTCTTGTTAATTTAATAATTTTCCGAGTTGAATGGTTAAATGTGCCTCGAGAAGATAAACTGGTAATTTTAGAGCTAACACATCTTCAAATTATATTTTTCTTGGTATTCATACACAACAGAAAATGTATTTTTTTAAAATGAAAATTAAATTTTAACATCTGTAGCAACAATAAAAAAGCAAAATTTTTTCATTTATGTTGCATTCTAAAGACTCTGGCTAATTCTTGGTTCAAATTTAATGATGTTTTCAGGGAACACCATAAAATTTGTGACTTTGTAGCATCAGGCAGCCATGTTCAAAGTTGCTAAAAAAAATTAAATTTTTCAGTTACTTTCAGGTACTTCAGTTTAAAAAATCTAGATTAAGTAGTGGTGTTTTGCCAGGGGCTGTATTTCTTTAGAGAGTAAAAACTGGGTTTGACACCCCCCCCCCCCTTCGTTCCGCAAGGTTTTGAATCAAAGGATGCTGATAAATCTTTTTATCTGTCCGATAAGTTTTTGTAATCCGCAAAGTTGGATTCACTTTTTTTATAAATGGCTTTATAAATGTCCATGGTATGTTTGTCAACCCTCACTATAAGAGAGATGGTATATCTTAAGGAAAACTATTCTACTTCAATGATTCAGTAGTCAAATATAACATTTGTGAAATTTAAAATACTTAAGTGCTGTTTTATCCATGTACTTAAATCCATCAATTTTGTATACTTTTATACAAAATCTTTTGTTTTGTTTATCTTTGCAATTTTTGTTTGATAAAATTTAATAAAGAAAAATATTTGGACAATCTTCATCATACTTGCTTAACATAAACCAGGGGCCTCATTCATAGAATGTTTTTAAAATAGATTTTAGTATGCATATTTTTAATAAGCGTAGCTTTTCTAAAATTAGAATAAGTGCGTAAGTCTATAACGGATACCTCTTCCAATCGATTTCAAACTTGGTATGATGAATCCTGCTATATTTTGGACCGATTTTTAAGCGTAGCAACTGTATGTTTGTTATCAGTAAGTCTGTATGTCCATTTAAAACATGCTGATTTTCAATAAAAAAATGATTTTGGGATTAAAATCTGCAACCAAATTTCTCTTATTTCTAAAAAAGCTTCGCTACTAAGTAAAGAGTTTCTGCAATATAATAAGAAAAAAATGGCATAAGTTAACTAAATTATGGTTGCACTGTAAGTTGCAAAGCCCATTGCATCTTATGTTACGGGAAAATTTTTCTTTCCAGAATATAAGAATTCCAAGTTTATATCAAGATTTTATTTTCTAAATATTAGTAAAACACGCTTATATTATTTTTTTTATTTTGTCTGTTGAAATTTTTAAAAAAGGAATTTGACAATTCTGATTTTTTACTTTCATAATAAAGGTCCAGATTTCAAATTTTAAAGAGAACTAGACAATACTCCCAAAAGAAATAGAACGTAATGTTAACATCCCTCCTATTTAAAATTTGTGCTTTTACTTACACCGTTTTTGGGACCTTAATAGGGACTATACCTACGGGATTCTTATTAATTTTACTTACCCTAAGTCAACCTATCTTATTTTTCTTTAGAATGATAGTTTGTGGTTCTATGTAAAAAATCTTTCCTTTCAACCTCAAAACCCAAATAAATGCACGAAGGTGGGCTAGGGACGTATACACTGGTTTATGAAAAGTTGTTTGTATTAATACGTTACTTGGCATGAGATGGATAAAAGAAATGACAAGTGAACCCAGGCTCAATATAAATATACCAGGAATAAAGGAAGAGATAATGCTGCGCTGCTAGACTGTATTCATATCTTACTTGGCATGAGATGGATAAAAGAAATGAGAAGTGAACCCAGGCTCAATATATATACATTAGGAATAAAGGAATAGATACTTCTTCTCATCTGGAATAATATTTGTATAACATTAAATGAGATGGATAGATTCAATAACGAATTTGCTTTATTGCTCATCAATATTAATTTAAATGGATTTATAAATAATAGCTATGACTTGATAATAATAAGCAAATTTGTCAAATATTTATAATACTTTTTGTTTACATTTATAGTATGATTTTTTTTAGATTGTCCATGCATTTTGTCCCTGACACATCTATTTACTATTTACCCCTCTACCAATAAAGACACCATACAATGTGACTAATTTTCTTAATATTCAAATTACTAAATACCTTGAATTAAAATAGCTTTAAACCTGCTATAGACCAATATATAGATCTTTAGAAGACGTAAATAAACAATAGACAATTGAATATTCTCACCTTATTATAATAAACAAAATTACTCCTTTTGTTGATTAAAATTATTAAAGGTAAAGTTTGTTGAATCTTTTACCAGTATGTTTCCCTTACGATTGTAAGCTTACAAATTTTAGAGAGACTATATTATTTTTTCATTTACTTATACAAGAGTTTTCTTGTTGTTATGAATGTACATCTGTCCAAATATCTGATCTACGATAATCTTTGCTGTCTATCAAACTAGAGCTCTACTAATATCCTTTTATTAAGGGAACAAAATAAAAGATAATTTGCTCACCAAATCAACCTTTCTTTATACATTTAATTTAATCTTAAAACATTCATAATTATTTAAGGCATAAAAAAGATTCATGATATTCTTAATTGACCAACAAATCAAAAAGTCTTATAATTTTCTAATTATTTGAATTAAAATAATATTTTGTTGTTATAATATTGTAATTTTGGTTAACAACGAAATTTACAATTTACATTTGAATCTATAGTAATATGCCTTCTACTTTTTTAATATCTCATCATTTACAGCATGGGAAAGAAAATAGCCTAAAACTATCCCATGACCTCTTTCAGGATACCATTTTTATTATTTGAAAATGGATGAAATGATAGATATTATAAAATCAAAAAAATAGTTTGAAAAAAGAGTTTGACTAGTTTATTGATCAAATGCTTTATTAATGTCAAAGTGTCTCATACTTTTTTCAGTTTACATTGTCTGATAATGTATAAATACATCTACAAAAACAATATAATTCATTATTTTACAACCCTTCCTTCATAAAAAATGCACTATTCAAATTTAGGGTAAGAATAGTTATTTTTCATTGTTATATCCTTATTGTCCCTAAATGGTTAGATTGACAGAATCGAGGGATTTGCAAATCATAAAAAGAAATATTTTTTAGAATGCAGTATCGTACTAAAGATAGATATCCGCAGTTAGTAAATTAAAAATTATATGGTAATTCCAGTTTTGTAACCCCAAGGGGACGAAGGCCCTGATTAACGAAACTGGTGATAATATTATGATTTGTTTATTATTGCTGATTAAATTGGTCTATAATACTATACGATACGTGACATTTTAGTATGGCTGAAATCCAGTTCTAATCCAAATAAAATTAAGCCAGAATACCGACGAATTGATCCAATGATTTGGTACAGTGATGTATTGAGACTAAGGATTTAGAGGATTTAAGTGTGCATTCACTTCCGCTTATTATATTAGCGAATTTATTCAAAGTAGTGTTTCATGATGAGAGTGAAGTAAAGAGGAAGTTGCTGTAGTTTCTATGGAATAAAATGCTGGGATCATGGAAATCAGGTATCAGCACTTGGGTCATGGAAAGAAAACGAAGTAGGGGGTTTCGTCATATTTTCACACGAGCTTTTGATAGGTTATTTTAGGCTAGGTAAATGTTACAGCCCTCCCATCCCCCCCTCCGCTTTGTGCTATAAATAGGAAGAAAAACGAATGTGAAAATACGACGAAATCCGCTAATTCGTTTTCTTTCCATGAACCAATCGCTGATTTTCTACTGTGACACATGTGCGGAGGTGGAGGAACACCGAGGATTTATCAACTGACATTTATCCAACAGATATAAAGTTAAAATTGACACACAAAATTTTCATTAGTTTTGGTATTAAAGAAAGAAATAAGTAAGCCTAAGTTAATAAAATAAAGCTAAAGGCCTCTAGGGGCAAAGTTAATAGATAATAAGAAAGAAGATGGAAAGAACAGAAAAATCTGAAGATAAAGAGAAATAAATCTAATTAAGATGTAAAATTCGTAATGAAAATTAGAAATAATGGATTAAAAGTAAAGCAATTGAGGGAAAGTATGGAAATGCTACCCTTTCAATAATCTGAGTAATACATAGAGGAAATTATAGAAAAAAGTTACTAAACTTCACAAAATAATTAAAATTAATAGTTAAAGGGAAACATACAATTAAAGAAATGATACGCATCTAAAAATCTGAGAAAAAGCTAGAGAATGAATCCCCCCATTCATTCTGTCCCCAAATATAGTGTTAGTACAAGTTTTATTATGACATTATGGGGTAATAAAAATTGTGTATTTAGTTTCGGTCAAGAGTAATTGTCACATAAAACAGGGAAAGTGTGGATATTTGCAGGGATACAGGCATTGGCAAATGGGAGAAAATTTATAATTATAAAATTATAATAATCTCGATTAAACTTTTTCCTTCTCATCAATCCGTACCCAACTTCGAACATTAGGAAAATCTTCTGCCCTGTAGCCGCAGATGAGCTCCACTCTGGATCAGTATTTGTACAAAAACGGCGATTAATACCAATGACAGCCATAAAATGAACCACAGCAACCAAAGCCCTATTTTCTAAAAATCGCAGATGCTAAATAGCCACCCAAAAAGTTAGTGGACGTCGATTCAAATGAAGTTAACTTTTTTTTAACATCCAACTGTACAAGACTGAAGAGGGTGCAATGTTCACCAAACTATATTTCAAATAAATAATTATAAAGAAACAGACTTTTTCACTGCAGCTAATTTATCGTCTATGCCTTCATTCCTGGAGTATAGTCAGGAAAATCAGGGTGGGGGGAAAATTGGATTAAATGGGAATTGGTAATGTAAAATATAGTAAAGGAAGATCAAACAGGTTTATTTAGATTGCAAAGCTTCTCTATAACTATGTAGAACAAACGAACTTTAACACTTAAAGAGTGTTAAAATAAGCAGAATAAAAAATGTAAGTATAAGCAAAATTATATTTAATTTTCTTGCAAAACTGGTACTGTTTAAGAACATTACCTTACATTTTTAGGACTTGATTACAGAGATGCTTAAGCATAAAGTATTGTAAATTATTGTTCTAGGAATCATTTATCAAAATGTCTGACATGATCTCATAATTCAGCCTTGCATTGCTTATGAAATATAATTTATAGAAAGGTCATGAACGTTTATTTTTGACAGAATTGTTGATGGCTAAACAAGATAATATTTACTATGATAAAGTTAACTAAAAATGCACTTTTATAATTGAAGGTTTTCATAGAACAAGTTCATCAAGTTTTGCGATTTTCATTATTAGATTGAGTAAAACTTTATAACTTTTCAAGCAGCCAATTCCCATAAATGATTTTTGAATGTTAATGTAATAAAGATCCTACATTAAGAAAAAAAAATTAAATAATATTTGTTATTAAGTTTAATATCAATCTTTGTGTACTTTGTCAAAAAACTATAAATATCAAAGAAAGTTAGCTAGAAATACAAAAACCTTTGCTAAACTTCATAATTCATCTTAAAACCATTACGGGACCTTTATGAAGCTTCAATAAAATGTAGAACTCAATCGGATCAGCAATCACTAAAGTCTTAACAAAAAGAAAACTATTTTATATTATAGAATGATTAGCACTCTAAGTGAATGATAATTCTATTATCAATTCTTCATAAGTTGGTCCAAAGTAAATAATTATGATGAACTGGACAGTTAACAAAAAAATGCATAAATAAATTGTGCCAAAAATAAATTTCAGGCAAAAAGTCATAAAATTTTAAGGCAACTTCCAAGTGTTTTTTTTTCATGCGTGAGATATGAAATAATCAGGAATGACAATGATTATTTAAGAAAAAAATATCACATCATATTAAAAATTTAATTTATGATCTATATTCAAAATATGATAAAAAAATTTAAACTAATGTGCAAAATATCAACCAAAAACTATCAGAACCCTATTTACGCTAATGTATTTGACCTTTTGCCAACAGTATTAACTTCGACAGCTTTATGCACTGCCGACTAGGGTTATGAAAAGTTGTCAAATTAGGAAAAGATGAAGATCTTTTTTATTCGTGAAATATCACATGGGTTTACTTATTTTCCAAATACTTTTGTAGTAGAATGGCAAAATATACTTAAAATAAATCTAATTGTACATATGTATCTTCACAACATACAATTTTTATTGTATTAAGACTTTTTTAATTGTCGTTACATCACTAGAATGCACAAAACCCTTTGTGTCCAAAAGATGGCACAATGGTCTATTTCCTAGTAAACCAGAAATATATTTTTAAGGATTAAAAAAATGTTTCCTTTAAATTTAAAAATGGCAATTATTAACTTTATACATGTTTTCAAATTATTATGAACCAATCAACCACCAGACATGACTAAATAGAAAGTTTTTTTTTGCACAGTTTCCGGATATTTTGGAACATTGTGGTGATTGCAGTTTTCTATGCACTCTTTTATCAATAATGTAAAAGATGGTATGCATACAATACAGAAAACATAAAGAAAGATTACTGCAATGATTAGGTTTGCTATAGGATGTATTCAATTTTTGAATTAAATAGGTAATCCAATTTGGTCAGCTAATCATCTCGAAAACTATGACTCAAATGGTAAGGACTTCCATTTTATATACCTTTAATTTTAGCATTTTACAACAGATAAAAGATTTTGGTTTGAACTTCTATGTATATGATAATCTTTTTCGTCTGTTTTGCTAAAGGCTACGAATGATATTTTAATAAATCTATTCGACTAACTCAGATGCTAAATGAGATAACAACTTATCTGTTTGGCTGTTTCTAAAACAGATTATATTTGCTGTTTTGAAAATTCTATTCAGTAAGGAAGCTAAAATGAAAGAAAATTTACAAGAAATAGAATGGAGAAAAATAGTGTGCTGTGATAGAAAAAAAGTAAAAATAATGAAAATACAAATATAAAAAAATCTCTGGGCCTCCAGGGGTGGCCTATTCGCAAGTCCTATTATATTAAGCAGTAAGCTTTGTTGTCTGTAGCGAAGGATCTCGCTAACCGCTTAACAGATATGGGCCTCCTTTACAATGAAGTTAGGTCCAGGGAAGGTTTTTTACTATTTTGGGGCGGGGTACCTCCAACCCCCAAAGAGAAATCACGCTTTAAAAAAATACCCCCTTAACAAAAATTTCGGTTTCAAAATTGAAATTGAGAGGTGATAGTCTCCCAATACCTCAAATGCCCCTAGAGTCATCTATATCAATTTTAGGATATTGTTATATTTAACTATTCCCATATTACTGAGCTATATTACATGGTATAATATTAATTAATATTTTATTTCATCCATTGGGATATAATTATATTTAACTATTCCTATATTACTGGTATAATATAAATTAATATGTTATTACATATATAAGGTTACTATAATATTTACCTATACCTTTATTCTTGAGGAAAATTACATGGTATAATATTAATTGATATGCTATTGCATATATTAGGTTATTATTATATTTAACTATTCCTGTATTACTGAGCTATATTACATGGTATGATATTAATTGTTATGCTATTTCATATATTAGGTTATTATCATATTTAACTATTCCTATATTACTGAGCTATATTACATGGTATAATATTAATTGATATGCTATTGCATATATTAGGTTATTATTATATTTAACTATTCCTATATTACTGAGCTATATTACATGGTATAATATTAATTAATATGCTATTGCATATATTAGGTTATTATCATATTTAACTATTCCTATATTACTGAGCTATATTACATGGTATAATATTAATTAATGTCCTATATCCATTAAGGTGTCATTATATAAAGCATATATATATATTTAACTAATTGTAACCTATTAAACACCATAGGAATATTTATTTAAGGGGGAAATTGAAAAATAAATAGTAAATATACAAAGAATATAAATTGCTTAAAATAATAATTAGCGGATCCGCCTAAAGCGGTAATGGGAAGTCCTAACCTATATAAAATCGTTCTTAAAGAAAATAGCTTAAAACCACAGGACCAGTAGCTATAATCGGTAGAGACCAATCGGTACAGCGGTTACTGAGATCTTAAACTTCAGACAGACAGACGGAAAGACATTGTTCTATTTTAAGTAGATTGAGTAATCATAAAAATTAAGAATCTTTCCGGGACATAATAAGCTTTACTGTAAAGGAGAGTCATATCAGTCCAACGATTAGCTATGTCTTTTAATACAAAAAAATTTTTCTTATAGAAGGATAGATAGTATATTATCTAGTTATCTTGATCCGAAAATAGTAAATATAAGGCAAAATATCTAAATCATCTATGAATTTAAAACTTTTGTTAATAAATAATAGCTTAACATGTTTAAAAACAAGTAAATTAAAGAGTATCTTCTCTTTAAGAAGCACAAAAAGCAGGCATGTTGGTTCGAGCCCAAACCTCTAAAAAGCATTCAATCATCTCACTCTTTCTTAATTGACACCAAACTTTTTATGTGTAAAAAACAGTGTTTCTTCAAAACAGTCAATACTGATTCATTGTGAATTGATAATTCTTTGATACACTTATTAGTGCATGGATATAGACAACCGCTTGTTTCTAAACCGACTGATAGGGACTAGATTTTGTTGAAAAAAAACATTTGCAAGCTGCTGTAAGAAATATCTTTTTAAAAAATATCGACTGATAGCTTTTGTGGCTACTTTATTATGATATTAAGTATGTATACGAACAATAATTTTGATAATAAACGAAAAGAAAACGCGATGAAATTGACAAATGATTTAACAATATGTACCATATTATATCCCCTCCCCCCCCCCAAAAAAAAAGTGACGTTGTTTTCAGCTTTTTTAGCTTCTCAATTTAAAGTTTTGTGAGAACTCTTTTCCAGACGTATAAACTAATCAAAGAAGAAATGTTATCTTAATTAATATTTAAACGAACATACAAATTTATTTAGTATATTTATGTCTAGTTTTTATTATTACAAAAAAAACTATTCTTATTTAATTTTATTAGTTTAAAAAAGGTATCATGTTAATATTAAGAACCCTGCTTACAAATAATTTTCTACATATGAACGTCTAACTTTTGAAAATATCTTTTAACTAGTTTTTACTATAGTGCACCAATAATAAATACTTAATAATTGCTTTGGCTTCGCTTTTGTGAATGTTAACATTCCATTTGATAGATCTAACCAAAATTACTCAATTTCTTTAAAACTCAAAGAAATCTAAATGTTTATTTAATACAGAAAAATAAAATTTATGATGTATTCAAATTTTGATATAAATTTTCCGACGACTAAAACAAAGCTTTACCGAAGATTGTAGTTAGATGCATATTTACAACTTATTACTTTAGATACGTTTTATAATATTTAACGTTAATCTAAAGTTAATCAATATTTTTTTGTTAGTTTGTAAATGCACCAAACCAAAAAGAGATGTTTTTATTGACGGTATTAAAGATATCGTCAAAAAACATAAATGAGTGTTTTCTAACATTTTGTTACTTTGTATATAGGTTTCACAACAAGATTGAAGACTTTCAAAGATGCGTAGTAAATTTGATATTAATCATAAATATGTAACTTAATCCTATTATAATTGTATTACAAGAAAACGAAAAATTTTCAGAAAACTGTTACTATAGTTTTTTTTACACCTTCTATTCTTTTTAAAATTGATAGTGGCTGCGCTTCATATTGTATTGTGTATTTTAGATTAATGGTCCAAATTTATTGACAAATTTGAATCAAAGATGAGCTGCGTCAAAAAAGTCCAAAAAGTGAAAAAAAGGCTCAACACTAAATCTGACCTCAAAACTTTTACAAAAGTTAAATCAAGAAAAGACAGAGAGAGAGGAATAGGAAATATATTCTGTACGTATTAGGTCTAAGATTTGAAAAAGATTATTTTAAATTTATTGTAAAACAGAAATTATTCTTTTTTGGAAACTACTAGAAATTCCTCTATATTAAAGGGAAAATAAATCATCCATTGCTTTGTCCCTTACATGCCTGAGAAAAGAACACCACATTGCCAGGTTTTCAGTTGTGTGTTGTACAACTTTTTTTATCAAACAACTTTCTTCTTTTTTATTTGTTTACTAAAGTTTTTTTTCTTCTGTATTGAACAGAAGTTCATTTGGCTGTAGGTAAAGTATAATATTATTGAAAGAAATGATTTTTGTTAGAAGCATAGCAACTCTATAATTAACTTATGTAAAGTGGGTATGATAATATTAAGCAGCTTGATATTGAATTTTGAAATAATATTCCTTTTTACTTAAAAACTCTCTAATTGTATATTCTCGTTTCTACAATTCTTTAAATTGTTGAGCCACGCTTAAATGGAATCAATGACATATTCTTGATGGATGGATTTTTTTTGACAAATTCTTCTCGTGGAGTTGTGCTCGACCTATCTTTGATGATTTATGTTATGATATGGCTTTTATCTGTACGTTATGGTATGTAAACACAATGGGTTGAAAAAACTCCTAACCACTTTTTACATCAACCAAAGGCACGCTTTGGCTTTCCCCTGAAACATTATAGAGAACGCTCCTGAAATGCAGATTCAATATTCAAGATGCTTTCCATATAAAAACTACGATTTTTGTCTGTCTAAAATGTTTGAATTGTTTGACCTTCTTGGTTTTGTTTAAATAAGAATATTCAATTTCTTGGGTTTTGTTTATTTTATACTTCAAACACAGACTCACATTATTATATATCTCTCTGTGATGGATTTAATTATTGTCAAAAATACAGCTGCTGAAAAATGAAAAAACGATACTAAAAATTCATCATTTCAAAACCTCATTTTTGACATAGCTCAACAATAAAACAGCTTTTGTGATTACTTTTGAAAACTAGCATCGCCCCCTGGAGCCTTCTAGGGGCACTTGAGTGAAGGGGAAAAAGAGTAGGGTCATTTTAGGATGATTTTTCTTGGGAGAATGATAATACTCTCCCCAAAAATAGTTATAAACCTTCTCTGGTTTACAGTTGTAAATAAGTATTTTGTGGACATAATTGTCTTTGCATGATAAAATCTTTGTTATTGAATTAGCACATTGCATGCGAATTATCTTGAAGAGATGGATATTGGTGATTAAATAAATTACATTTTATCAAACTCATCTCATCAAAATCTTTTAATTCGAATGTTTCTCAAATAGACTTTTAATTCATTCACTTACTGTGTCTAGATTTTTAATATTTCATAACTTTAAGTGCGGCTATCATATCACTACAGTTACGTCCGTACGTCCGTATGTCACATATATTTGAGTTTTTTTATAGCTTTAGTATTTTATGACACAGTTGGCTGCAATTTTCTTTTTGCTGCGCTATTAATGATAGATTTTTCCTTGTTTATGTAATAGCAAAGCTACTTTAAGTCTAATAATAAATATTTGACATCAAGAGTCATCTACTAGTTTCAGAGCAATTATACACACACACCAAAGCCAATTGTAGGTACTATAGGTGGTTTGATTTGTTTATTGATGTGTTGATTATTCTACAAAGGATTAGTTAAATAGATTTGTGTTGATATTATTAGTTGTTTCACAACTCATAGAAAAACAAGGACAACATATGTAAAAGCAAAACTCAACAAATCAGGAAGTTGAACAAACTAACATACATGGTGACAAAGTTTTTATGTGTTTTTATATAATTTATTTCGATTAAACATGAAACAAACTATGAATTTATGTATTTTTAAATGTTTATAATAAATAAGAATTCCGAATTAAAAAATATAAAGAAATCATTTACATTTGAAGTATAAGATATTATTTTTTTTTTGTTTTAATAGAAACTCAAGAAAATCTGTTAGAATATTATTTGGATATCATTACAAAAATCCAAAATAAATAAGTTGGTAAATTTCTGGTAAATACCAGGGTGCTCACAATATACCACCCTCTTAAACGTCCTTTAATGCCTAAGACGTCATTGATCTAAAGGGATAAGACAATGACCGATAAATTGATGTACATCCCCAATGATGAAAAATTACCTCTCATAGTAATTAAAAGTAGTGGTTGAAACATTTGAACATTCAATGAAACAACCAATTAAAATACATCGAAGTCCCTAAGACCAACGAATAAGAAAACGTTATCATAATACTTTGGGGACTAGTGTAATAAACAACACATTGTCCCCTCTCTCTCTCTCTCTCTGCTAAGACGTACATTTTAAAAATTGGACAGATGAATAATAGACAAAGTGACAAACAAAGAGTAGCTACAACTAAAACAAGAACAATACAAAATCAGATATGCACAGATACGTGTTAAAGTTAAGATCTGAAACTATTGTGACTTGTCACACTAGCATTATTCCATTCATTAAACTTGGATTCAAACATTGTGTAAGCTTCATTTAGTTGTCGTGTTGAATGTTGATAGGCTCGCGACTACTCTTGAATATTCCCTTATCTTCATACCAATTTATGAGCAAAAAACATTAATATACCTGAATAAACATATACAAAGTTATACTTAGTTGTATGTTATCATTCTTGTTGTTATGATATGGTTTCTTATTAAATACAAAGTTATACTTAGTTCGTATGTTATCGTTCTTGTTCTTATGATATTGTTTCTCATTTAATACAGAGTTATACTTAGTTTGTATATTATCATTCTTGTTGTTAAGACATTGTTTCTCTTTATGTATTTGTTAGATAATAAACATATACAAAGTTATCTACACCATTCTATTTTCTAGTCAAGGTTTTAAACAAGGTATAGCAATTTCAATTGTTCATTATCATCCACAGTTAGATTTTTCAAACAGAGGTACAATTAAATGGTTTGTTGTTGTCTGTTGGATGTTACTTACATAGTAAATAACCCAGGTGTCTGGACAGAAATCTATTCTTAGTTAGCATTGGCTGTAGAACCTGACGTACAGCTTTGCCCGTACGAGGTTATTTATAAGACAACACAACACACGAATTGTCTGTTTAGTATAGAATTGGATTCAATAATTTAATTGGTTTTAGCTAAAAGACTACTCTTGTTCTTTTGTAATTTTTGAATCATTTTTGGTAGACATGATTTCATGATAGTAAAATAAAACAAACATTTATTAATTGGGATTATTCCCAATATTGCAAGAAGCTGGGATTGATCGTTTACATTGCATTTTTTATTGTACAGCGAAGCTGTGATTTTTGACATGATATATATTCTTCCTAAATATACATTCTTGATGTATAAAGATAGATACAATGTTAAACCTAAATGTATAGCGTTGACATTAAAATACAATAGTTTTTGTCGTTCACTTCATGTACTCATAAAATCCCCATGACAAGCAATTGCCATAATATTTAATAACTAATGGAAACCTGCATCAACTATATAACGATATCCTCGTGACTTTATGTCGATATAGTATCAGCAAATAAGTCTAATGGGATCTTGGTATCCTTTACTTGAGTTGGCATGGCAATACATCACTGATTCATCTCTATTCATAACTTGGAATGGATGTAATATCACTGGACAAATACATCACTGATTCATCTCTATTCATAACTTCTTAGATTATCAATAATAACAACATGCTGTTATTGTTAAAATTATTTTGTGTGTGATTTATTTCAACTATATTTTTTGAAAAGATCAGCTGAAAATATTACTAATTTAGATTCCAATTCTGCAATTAAGCCCCATTGTATGCCAGCTCCATGATGATTGGCGACTTCTTCTATATAATTTAGACCAATAATTTTTTTAATGTGCTGAAAATAGATTGCCTATTTCCTCCCTAATTTCCAAAGATGTACAGCAGATAACCCAATTATTGCAAACGCTATTTTGAGCTACTCCAGTCAAGGGAAAAGCGAAATAATGTATAAACTATTTATTTAATACCTATATTTGCGACAACTTTTATTCTATAAATTCTTCCAATTTTTAACATCAACAAAAACCCCGCCCCTCTCGGAGAGAATCGAACCCGGTACTCACGGATAAGGAAACCAACATTCTATAATTAAGCTATGAAAGAATCC
>LS055298.1:0-17486 GCA_900241095.1 Acartia tonsa
CCGCCCACCCCCCCCCCCGCCCGCCCCGGGCCGGCGATAGAAAGTATTTAAAAGAAGAACCAACAAGAACAAATATGTTCATATTTGCACAAACAAATACAAAGAGAAATATATACAACTGGAATAAAAATGAAATAAAATGCAACATGTTAAGTTGAATAAAATACTAATTATCTATAATTTTAATTCTTAATATGCAGTACATTTGTTACAAGCGATTTTTAAATTTTCAAATATAATCATTTGGATCATGTTACTGATTGCCCCGCAGGGTGAGGAAATCGGTCACAAAGGGATAAAGTCCCCCGCAGGGGCTAGAAATAGGATAAAAAAGCTACTGTGAAAATACGACGAAACCCGCTACTTCGTTTTCTTTCCATGATCCAATAATTTTATTGCCGCACGGACATACCAGAATTATAGAGTTGCTGTGGTAATGTAAGCCCCAAAAGTGGAAAAAGGGTAAAGGTATGAGGTGTTTGTTAAGGGGGGGGGGGTGTTAAGTTGGTACAAATTAAAAATGCCCGAGGCTTCATTTGGACCAACTCAATTTCTTTAAAGGTTTAATACCAAACACTAGAGATATAAAGGGATAAGAAAATGACCGATAAATTGATATAATTCTCCAATGACTGTACACAATATTACCCCTTCTGTAGATTACAATTATGGTTGAAACGTTTAGTTACTCAACTTAATGAATCAACTCATCAAAATTTAATAAAAGTTCCAAAAATTGTTAAGCCAACGAATAATGAAACAGTATTATAAAACTTTTGAGACTAGTGTAATCAACTTCTCTATGTACCCTCCCTTCCTGCTCTTTTCCCCATACTTTACATTAAGATTAAGAATCTTTATTATAAGTTCAGCTACCCTATAATTAGGGCTTGTACGTCGGTGCGTCTATGTATCTGAAAGTTAACTCAATTGAACGTTCTTATTTCTTTATTTTTTTTATCAAACCATATCTCTTTAACTTTAATATACAAAGAATCTAAAACGCGAATCTATCCTAAATGGGTTCTTTTCTGTACGACTGTTTATCTGAACGTCCTTAAGACAGCATAATTTCTTTAAGGTTTTGGTTTTTACCAAATTGTGTTTTATTGTGAAAGAATAAAAATAGATTACAAGATGACATACGTCAAATATAGATTGTAAAGATTTAGAATTTAAAGACTTTATTTTCATATATCCAAATTGGTATAATAATAAAAAATTTGTAAGATTCGCCTACTTGAATTTTGTCATCCTCATGTATAAAAAGTTTAGAAATGGCTACTCAATCTATGGATAAGAAATATCCTTGTTTATTTTACGTTGTTTTTCTTTATGGATTATTTAATTCTTGTTTGATTTTAACAATACTTATGGTTTTTATTTGCTGGTCATTTTAGAATTCCTCCACGTATTGGTGGGTTGGTTGTGGGCCTTTTAGGTTCAAAATTCTTGACTCTTTGTGCTTTTGTCAAGGCATGACAGCCGCGCTTTTTTATTTTTGATTTGCTTCAAAATATTTTTAGTAAGTCAAGGGCTTTGAACCATGTTTCGGTGCAAATTTAATAGATAATTTTGATAAAAGTTTGGTAGCCGTTTTTTTGTTGCTGTAGCTTACTAACAGTCTGGCTGCTGCTTTAATAGTTAAAAAAACATTAATTGAATGCAGCTTATATAGTTTTCAGTTTTATCAGAAAGGTAAAATGTGCGGCTACTAAAAGGTCTTTTCTAAAGCCTCGCGAATGTTCGCAGCTGCGGCTACCGATTTCTGATATTACCACTGTATCATAAATATGAAATGCATGCCACGGCATTGACGATTTTTGAGAAAAAAAAAGTCAGTATACCTAATCGTTTTTGTTTTGATAATGGATATAGGATATACGTGGAACTAGTGACAGTGTAACGTTTGTCAATTTAGCTTGCTAATATGAACCTCATTTATTGGTCATTCATACAATAGGAGTGGAAGATGAGTTATAGTGGGTAGATGGGGAGTATCATGTTTTAGTCAGCTGAGAGTATTACTTTATCAAAGTACAAGAAAATCTGGTGCAACATCCAAGTAATAATATCGATTGTTTTGATTGTTTTTAATGGAAACCAATCTAATTAACCAATTAATTCATTTGTAATAGCTAGTTTGTGTTCCAGTGTATATTAGATCTATTATTTCTTGGATGTTACACCAGATTTTTATGTTCTCTAATAAAGCAAAACGTGTAGCTGGCTAAAAAAAGAATTTCCCCTTCCAATCCCTTTACCCCAATAATTCCCCTCCTACTGGATGAACGAGCTGACCAATAAATTATGTGCACGTTGACGACATTTCCCCTGTCATAATATCCACGTACATTCAGACTACGCATTTTTGAAGGATTGTGTAATTTCATAGTATGATTAAAAACAAAACCATCAATTAAATTACAATTCTAGTTGCATTGTATTTAAGTGACTTTATTTTGCCTTTTTAGTAATTTTAAACATTTGTTTAGAAGCGCAGCTTACCTAAAATTGGCTGTCTATCTTAAATAGAATTTAAAATAATTATAACCAAAGTATTTTAATCAATTAAATCACAAATGAAGGACAGGTTGTGTACAATCATTATTCGAATATTTCTTATTTTTCTATTCTACAATTGTTCCAATTGTCTGACTTGATAAGCTTTCCTTTCAAGAACATGTTATCCTTGTTTAAAACCTTAAGAGGAATTTTTAAATTTAGATTTAAGTATTTTTTAATGAAAAATGGATAATGAGTATTACATTAATGTATTTTTATAGCAGGTGTAATTATTAATAATGAGGCAAACTAAATTGGTAAAAGAATTAACACCATTCTGATTGGTTGCTATTAAATATTTTCAAGTTTTGTTCAGCTTATTTGTACACAGCAAAATGATGATTAAAAAATTGTACAAATATCAACATGTAACACGAAGAAGTTCTAAATTTGAATTTCTATGTCAATTTAAAATAATCGTTTTATAAAATACACAATATTTAAGCTACTAGAAGGTAGAAGGAATACTTAAAAGGCGTTGCCACGAAAGTGACTATACTTAAAAATGACCAGTAGGTATATTTTTTTTAAAAAAGAAGAAACAATTTAGTTAAATACGAACATAAGCTTTTTCCGACCCGATAGACAATGAAACATTATTCTACTTTTTTATTATGAATTAAAAATCTACATGAAATTATCTTTAATATGTAAATCAAATATGTTGTACAAATTTTATAATTATTTAGTAAAATTGGGATTGACAAAATCCCTCGTGTGGGTAAGATTAATAAAATATTTATCACACCTCCGAGCTCCGCCCAATTCTACATAATCCCATCTTACTCTAAATAGTTTAGCACGACTCCGCCCTTAATTCACGCGCTTGTCAGGGTAGTAACGATATTTCTCAGGGTTATGTGGAATTTTAATATTGATTGACATGTTTTAAATAGTTTCATATTTTGGTGTTATAGAGTGTATTCAAACGACATAATCATTAAGAACTTAAGATTTTAAGAAGGTATAGGACAATGGATGATAAGTTGATGTACATCCCCACATGACATAGACATTTTAATTTTAAACCGATAATTCAGGATTGATATAAGTAACCAATGAAAACGTGTTAATAAAACTATTTGAACTAGTATATTTTACAGTCCAATTTCCTTTCCCTCAAATTGGCTTATTAAGTTGAGTGTCCAAATGTTTCAACCACCAGTAATTGTAATCTACAGAAGGGGCAATTTTGTTATGATCAATGGCTATGTACATAGATTTTACGGCTATTGTCTTATCCCTTAAGATCCCTGATCTTCATTGTACAATGATATGTGTTTTTATGTGGGTATGCTGACAATTATATTGAATTATTTGTATCAATTAAATAATGCAAGCTAGTAGAAATTATAGCAGCGCAGCTACTCTATATATCTGGCATATTAAAATATAAGTTACGAAGAAGAGATTCTTAAAGTTTTTTGGCATTTTCTTAATATTAAAACAGATATTTCACTTAGATATTCCATATTATAGAAATTAATTGCTAAGCTACTAATGGATAGTGAATATTCCTTCAAGCATGGCTTTACAAACTTCGATATCTGCTGAATTAGAACCGGTTCTCAGCCATACTGAAAAACCATGTATAGCATGGTATGTAACAAACATTTTCCAAGAATACTAAAATAACAAACATAAAATTAATACCAGTTTTGTTAGCCAGTGTCTTCGGACCCTTGGGGATAAATAACTAATATCATTTTAATGGCGCCATGACATTTTTTAGTGTAATAAATATCATTGATTTGATCAGAAAATCACGATTTGCAATAAAACATTATTTGAAACAATTTAAAATGCCAACAATTACAATTTTGAGACGCTATAAAACAATTCCCCAGAAATTTAAAGCTGCTAAATTTAGACATTGTTTTCTTTAAAAACAATAAAATGTTGGCTTAATAATCAGGAATAAAGGCAAGTATTCTACCCCAATATTTAATAAAGCTAAAGGAGGGGGGTGGGGAGCAAGGACGTCCAAGCTTTTTTTAAGTGGGAAGGTGGTTACTGAAAGGTTTCAAGGTTTTTATCTTTTAAATGTTTACTAGAAATTTGACACTAAAAATAACATAAAACAATCAGGCATCCATAAAAAATATAAGCCTATTAGCATCGTTATTCTTAAGATTCTAATGGACCAAAGAATTCTTAAAATTCACATATAAGATTCTAATGAACAAATTAACCCACAAAACATTCCCGTTCATCATATAGAAGAATTAAAATTAATATAACACTATAAAATTTTATTTTGAAATTTAATAACTCTTTATTTCTGAGTCTGACTTTAATCCTTTGATTTGAAGCAATTGCCGTTGTAAATGTTACAAATGTTTGCAAAGAGGGTGTACAGAGATTAAGCTGTATAATTCTTCAGAGGGGGATATTTTGTAAAATATTATTGCAGGACAATCCTAGTCACTTAATCTGTTCCTTAGTTAAAGGTTTATTATTAAATGTAAAAGTATACATAGATTATATACATATATCCAAGTGATGGAGACCTTTTGCGTCTGCTAGCAAATTACCTTTTGCTCTATTGTAGCGACTTGGCTGTGTTAATATTTCCAACACTATTGGCTGATTTTCA
Organism: Acartia tonsa; assembly: GCA_900241095.1. Taxonomy (NCBI): domain Eukaryota; kingdom Metazoa; phylum Arthropoda; class Copepoda; order Calanoida; family Acartiidae; genus Acartia; species Acartia tonsa. The sequence continues at coordinate 5,162 of LS055298.1, forward strand.
AGGACCCAATTAAAAGCCGGCACAAGGTCCCCACCCCAGGGATAGACAGTTATTTAACCCCAGTTACCTATATTCTTTTACTTTAGAGGTTTAATATAGTACAGGGATGATTAATAGCATCCATTTGTATCATTGGTAAAACAAGTTTTTCAACATTTTAATCTCTATCTTTGATATCAGCCGAGAAAATAAAATTCTTAAATTTCCTCTCCACCAAACCATAATGGATGACCAGACCATCTTTCTTAAGAGTTTTTGACTGAAGGACAGATAGACATATTTGCAATTATATAGAGTAGTTTCGCTACTGAATCAGCAAGATTTTCAGGAAAAACGAGGAGGTTCTTCTCAATATACAGGGATTTTGTTTTTTTTGGCTATTTATATAACGTGATTTGTTAATGAAAAGAAAACAAAGTAATCCTTAATACTTACCCACAAACTGAAAGTTTTAACATATTGAATTTTAATTTAGCCTAAATAAATCTTTTTTGTTAAATTTGTCAATTTTAGAAAGGAATTATTTCTGATTTTGATTGGTCTAAAATTTCAGGAAAGCTTTAAATTAGTTCCAATAATTTTCTTCTTAGTCCGAATAATCGAGGGTGACAACATCCATAAAAAGCAAAGATCAACCTTCCAAACAATATTTCAACAAAATTTATGAAAGAATATGAAAAGTGGATGTATATCAGTTTTAAAAATGCCTTTAACAAAAGAATGGACCAACAGATTGTAAATTTATAGAAGCTACACAGCTACAATTTAAACAGCTAAAATTGTCATTAGTTATACTGTTTAAAACAACAATTCTTTGTTATTCTAAATTTTAAAAGTGATGACAATTGAATGTTTTACATCCACATTTCATTCATCAACAACTAATATTCTTGGAAGCGAAGCTACTTTATAACCAACTTTGTCTGTTTGTCCGACAGTATGTAACGCTATGGATAAGATTAATTGGCTGTTATTAAATATAGACAACGATGAATAAACTTATTTTCCATTGAATGTATTATGCTTATGGATTGTATTATTCTTGTTAATATTTATATTTAATTAGAAATATTATTTATTCATTACTTGCACATGCTAAAAGTGTTTATTTTGTTTGAAAATATTTTTTAAAATTCTGTTATATAGGTTACAGTGGCTTCGCCCAGTGTCCCTGTTGGCTTTGTCGGCGGCTAATCAGCCTGAAATAAAGTTCCTTTTTTGTTATAAAAACATTTCAGCCAGAAAGTTATCATTAACCAGCCGACTGAGTTTTGTAGCCCTAGCTGTAGTTATTTGCCCACGTCGCTTTACTATCCTTTCTTTGAAATGTAGCTGCAGCATTGACAGGGGAAAGATTGTTGTCAATTTTGGTTGCTAACATGTAATCACTTATTGGTAATTTTTTTATCCAGAAGGAGGGGAGGGGATGAGAAGAATCGTTATTTTAGTTTAACTTTATTTGATAATAATAATCCTGTATGGATTATTATTATTCTATACCTATATGAGCGACTATTTTTTATGTTTTTTACCTTATGAACTGTTTTCGACAGATTTTTTATAAAACGGCTTGCTTGATTGCACCAAGATCCATGACAGATCTATATAGGAAATAAACGTCTATAAATGAGCTCGAGTCTTTCAATAGTAGAATGTTTAATACTCATAGTGCTCCCATAATCCATAATAAACTCTCATTGACCAGAACAATAATACCCATTATTTTACTCTATAAAGAATAAATTAATTTTTTTATTTCATGTTGCAATTTGAATTATATTAAAGTATTAAATTGCTATTTATAAAATAGAAAATTTGAATTTATAAAATAGTAAATTAAAGAAAACTTACTTTTAACATAATTTGATACTAGCGATGCGTCCGTAATATGTTCAGATATTAAACTAAAATTTAAGATTTAACTAAACATTTTAACCCTTTCAGGACGATAATTAGAAATAAAAAATATTAGGATCCCAAAATATTTTTTAAAAAGAGAGGCAAAATTATAAATATGGTTTTAAATAAAATGATGAAATAAAAAAAAGACGGAAGAAAAGAGAAGTGAGAGAGAGGGACATTTAATCTTTAAAAAATGATGAAAAAACGAAACTAAAGTCGTAGTAATCTTTATGTGTAATATCTTAATATTTAGAGAGAAAGAGAGAGAAGGAGAGAGAGAGAGAGAGAGAGAGAGAGAGAGAGAGAGAAAGAGAGAGAGAAAGAGAGAGAAAGAGAGAGAGAAAGAGAGAGAAAGAGATTAATATTTAGGGATAGGACATTGGAAGAAAAAGGTTATATTCAGGGATAAGACATGCACTCATTCAATAGTACTTTTATATTCTGATTATTTAGTTCTGACATTATACAATTGTTAATGTTCGTTTGTCCTACCGTTTCAGTGCTTTTCTTTTATGGATGTTGTCATCCTTGTTACTTTATATATTAGGATATAAATTAAACAACCTAAAGGAAAATTCTATACATAAGGATGTTCATATTAAAAAGGCTTTCAATGTGTTTGGAGACTTCTTTTGTTGTAGAGTTTTTATTAACCATGAAAATGGTCTTTATTACAAAATTTTCTGCAATTTCTTAATATCCTATTTTTAAGTGTAAGTGTGCATTAGCTTTCGCATATTTACATTTTCAAATCGTAAGAATCGCCAATTATTACAATACACTCATTCCCTTTGCATAATTTTTATCATAACGAATTATTTTTTGGCAATGAATGTAGGATATATTTGGACATTATGACAGGGAAAAATTGTCGTCAATTTAGGTTGCTCACATGGAACTCAGTTTTTTCATTCAGGAAGATGGGAGGGGATGGGTAAAGGGGGTGGATTGGGGTATGATTATTTCAGCAAGCTGCAAGTATCACTTTATCAGAGTACATAAAAAACTGATGCAACATCAAAGTATTACTATATCGATTCCTGTAACGAATATGAATAATTTCGCGATACTTTGTGGAAATGATAAGACCTCTTTAGTGTAGAGTTTGAGAGATCGCAGGTGTAAAGGGATAGGACATAAGACGATATAAGAATTGTCTTCTTCCAAATTCTCATAGCTTTGACAGCTGGTAAATATTATTGGGATGACAAAGGGCTGTAGATTATTTTGTACGTCACTGACCTAACCCTCCCTGTGGAAAGACGGAGGTTGTATGACGTCAGAGTTGTAGGACATGAATACCCACTTTATGAGAGTAATTAAACAGAATAAAACACATAATCAGTCCTCCCCCCCTCTCCCCTATTAAAAAACCAGACAAAACAAAACTTGCAAAAGTTTTTATTTAGACTTGCAAACATGGAAATTTTTATAATTGAATTATCCTCCTACGTTAGGCGCATAATAGTTATTTATCGCATCGTATTATAGACAGCTTTACGCAGATATTAAAAGGAAATTAAAATTATAAGATAAAAATTATTTTTTTTAAATCCCCGAGAGGCTAACAAAGCCGGTATTTATCTTATGATTTCTATATTAATATTCGTGGAAAAGTGTCCTTTATACAATGCTATACATGATATTTCAGTATGGCAGAGAACCGGTTCTAATCCAGTAAATATTAAAAAACCATACTGGAACAAAATTTCTAAGTAGCATAGCTAAGCCATAACTAGGTAATGTCCGTGCGTCCATTGTCCACCAATCCAACAGTAACCAAACCATCATAAGCCAAGGAAAGTTATTTACAGATTTCTTTTTTATTAATGGGATTTAAAATCAAAGATGTTAACATAAGATTTTCACTAATAAAGTGAAAACTCGCAGAGGGCTAAAAAAAAACTATAGTTACAGTTTATGGGCAGGTATATAAATATAATAAAGACAGATTCCTCCACTTTAGTATTTTGAAGGGGGAATCTCAAATCAAACTTTATACAACATTCAAATCAATTTAATTTTTACATCAGCCAATTTTTACAAGGAAATCATTATCGATCGAAGCAAAGCTAGTCTTTATATTAGGCCTGTCCGCTTCATTCTGAATAAAATTCTGTTTCTTCAATATAAAAATATCTTTATTTAATACTGCTTGATTTGAGGATTATAAATCCTTGTATTTTTTCTTAATTGAGATGTACAATATTAGTCTTATATCTATCTGCAGAGGAAATAAATACATTAATTTTGTTGAGGAAACAGAGCAAAGTTTTTACATGCCAGAACAAGAAACTATGAAGGATTAAAACAGTAAAGGAGTACCAATATTTAGAGATACCTGTATGTATGTAGCCTTGATTCTCTGAAGTTAGGATTCAGATGCACGAGGAGATTTGAGGTGAGAATCCTTTGGCCAATCCTAGATTGGTAAGCTTCGCGCACAGCTGGGTGTATTCTATGTTACATTACAAGCTGACCCGCAATTCTCGTGGAAGCTACTCAATTATTACATCACCCTGGCCTAGAGTTTTGGCAGGTGTTCCATATTAAGCCACCCAAATTAATGGCACTCTCATATGAATGAGGAGCATGGACGAGGGAAAGCACGATTACAGTTGCTTGATAAGTAGGATACTAACTTTCTACAAACCTCCCTCCTTACAACCTAAGAGCATCTCAGAGAAGGTTGCGTGATTATATTCTGACAAATTGCAACAGCATTTGTCATCCAAGTGTAATATCTATAAGGGGACTTGAACTCGGATTTTTCCAACCACAGCGTAGTGCGCTAACCACTACTCTATGGGACACCCCTTTCTTCGACAAAACTACGTAAAGGGGGAGGTAGGTTGTGCTAAAATTCCTTAAAGGTGTGAGTTTAAGGCTTAAAATCAATAGTAGAACGATGCAATTTATGTTAACTTTAAAAAAAGGTTTTTGTCTATAGTTCTTTTCAATAAGGAATACACATATTTAGTGAATATTATCGTTCTATTACTTTTTTCAGTCTTAAAACTCACACCTTTACGGAATTTTAGCACTATGTAAAGGGGGAGGTAGGTTGTGCTAAAAATCCTTTAAGGTGTGAGTTTAAGGCTTAAAATCAGTTGTAGAACGATGAAATTTATGTTAACTTAAAAAAAAGTTTTTTTTCTATAGTTCTTTTCAGTAAGGAATACACATATTTAGTAAATATTATCGTTCTACTACTTTTTTTAAGCCTTAAAACTCACACCTTTACGGAATTTTAGCACAACCTACCTCCCCCTTTGTACTATTTTCATAGCTTGTATGTTAACTAAAATTACACATATAGCCCTAAGCCCAAAGATACATTTTAAATATTCAGAACCATCTAGTTTTCTAAGAAACATTAAAAAATAGTCTTTGTAAGCGTTTTAAACAAATTATTTGAATATAAAAAATACATCAATCGGCAGCTGCGCCCTGAACATAAAGGAGCTCTGCATTTAAATGGGTATGGAAGGAAAAACATAGCCTAAACCCATCCTATGACTAAAAAATGTAAATAACCTAAAACATTCCTGGGACCTACGAAAAATGGAAAACTCATTCGGTTAAGTAGTTGACGAAATATTAAGCTACAGACAAAAAACCTTACTACTTTATCAAATTGGGCTAGCAGTTGCGCCCGTGGCATCTAGCGGCTATGAATTCAAAGGGAAAATCATTCAATTTAGAGGAAATCGAATTCTTTAACGAAAAATAACTTTTTATCTAATAGGATAATTTACCATAAAAATCAAAAAGGAAATATGTTTTAAACCTAACGTGTTCTTTGTATGTATAAAGCTAAATATGTCTTTTGCAAAGGAATGTTTAATGTTATTTAAAACTATTAAAACAAGGATGACAACATCCAAAAAGCGAAGCTCTGAACGGTATCAATCGGATGATTATTTCTCATAAAAAAGTTGTTGTTTAAAAAGTTAAATATCAACATGTTAAAAATGGACGTACGGACATTCTGGTAAAGATTATAGAGTTGCTACGCTTTCTAACTCGTACCTAACTATTATAGAAATCACCATGCAAAATTTGAAATCGATAGGACAATTTTAACATGTCTAAATTAACGAAAAAAGCTATCCGTAACGGACGGACGGACGGACGTACGGACGGACCGATCCTAATTATAGAAAAGCTTCGCTTTTAAAAACGAGTGATCTTTGAAGTATTGTTGTTTTGATTCTAGATAAAAAATCATTTTTTATGTTTCTTTGTCGATTTTGATGGGTGATGTAATAATACATAGTTTCTTTTAGTACAAGTGGAAAAAGGCAACGCTTTCCTACAATCATGGAAAGTCAGTCAGCATTAATGTTTGTAACGGATAGCTCTGATAATAAATTCAAAATCATTCTATTAATTTCAACTTGATAAAATTCAAGAATGAAGTTGATTTTTAATCCTTTCTGAATACAACTTTTCATGTTTTCTTATAAATACTATACTTTTATTTTAAATGATGATTCATTGGAATATAAAGCATGATGTAATTAGAGTATCATCTCTACAATTACGGCTCAAACTGTACGTACGTGTATACTAAACATTATAATTCAGGATTTAAAAATAAAAAAATTCTTTTGACTTTTACTCAATTTTTATTTCTTTAATATTAAATGCGCTGTTGCACCATATTTGTCAATTGTTCAACTATACAATATATCAAGATTCGCTCTAATAGATATTGACATCCTTGTTTTTTTTAGATTTCTTAAGATGCATTGTTCACATAACAACACAATAATTGATTTTTAAGTAGAGTTCTGTAAAAAGAAAAAATGTAACATAGAATTAAGAAATCGATCAAGTGAAGTTAACGAATCCTTCATAAAAGTAACATACTGTTTGTATGTGTGTACCAACTGATGTCGTTAGCCACTCGACCGATATGGTTCTTCTCTACAATAAAGCTTTTCATAGATCCTGAGACAAAATTAAAACTGCTGAATTTTGAGAGTACAGTTTAATGAAATTTGTTCTCGTCTGCTAGCAAAAAGGTCTTCAAAAAGGTCTGGAATATACGTATACTTATAAATTTATTGGTCTACAATTTTACTACTTACATGATAGAATATAGTTAATTCATTTCAAAGTCATTTTTTGCTAATAGTAAAATGAAAGAAAAAAACTGGAATAAATCCCAAAAAATTTACTTTTTTTTCCGTGCAAATCTTGATTTTTCAAATGGCTCAGAACCGGTTCTAATCCAGAGGATATACAACGTATTCTTAGCCAGACTGTAAAAATGATTAATTATACTAAAGCACCGCTCCTAGAAATTAATTACATAATGAATTGAAAAGCAGATGAATCGTTAAAAATATTTGTTCTGATAGAGATTAATTCAATTTCTTTTCAATTTCATTTGGGTCACTTTTTTTCAACATATTAGAGTAAAACACTAGAGGGGTTAAATAGCTGTATGTTCCCAATCCGAGGACCCTGTGCCGACTCTAAATTTGGTCTTTGAAATAAACCAATAGCGTTGGAAATATTAACACAGCCAAGCCGCTACAAAAGAGGAGAAAGCAATTTGGTAACAGACGAAAAAGGTCCCTAACAAGAGGATCCAGGTAGTTGTCTAGTTATATATTATAGATTTATTGTCTCATCAATGTAATTAAAAGTTAGGGCTTCTAAAAAAGGATCCCTCACCTCTTTTTATCTTTTAAATAAATTAAAAATGACGTGCTTGGGGGGGGGGGATGCATATTTTTTTCTTAACCCTGAACGCCCCTTACCCCCTCTCCGGTTTTTCTATATCCTTTTTTGTGTGTGAAAGATGGAGGGCTATAACTGAGTGACTTTTTTGAATATGGGTAGACACATACTTGAGAGTTGGAATTTTAATATCTCCATCCTGGCGGGCACAGGATGCCAGCAAATTTTTTTTGACTTTTTTTTGACTTAAGCAAAGCATTTACCTTACCAAAATACTAAAATATCCTCTTGTAGTAAATCCTTATACGAAATATAGGTTTTCAAGTCAATTTCAGGTTCGAGGTATGACCTGCAGGCCCAGATCTTCCAGGTCTACAAAAATCTTTAAAAAAACTCCTGTGACCGCATTTTTTACTTAGAGACTTCAAATTCTAAACTAAAGCTTTTTCTGTCGATCGCCGATAGTATTTAGTGGCAGCTGCCAAGTAAAGCTGCGGCCGCCGAAATTTATGTTTTGAGATTTCTAATGTAAAATTTAAAAAGGGGTTCAAAACATACATGCTGAATAACTGAGTGCTTTTTCATCTTGTAATTTATATAACATATGTTTATGCAAAACAGACAAAAAAATATCTAGATGCTTTTTATAATAGCCAAAAACTTGTTTAAGAATTTACTTTTCACACTGAACTTAGCCAATCTGAACTATCTGTTTTTGAGATAAAAATGAACACTAAATGATGAAAGTTGATTAAGTTGATGTACATTTATAATTTCGATAAACAAAGATACCCTGTGGATCAAATTAGTGGTTGAACGGTTGAGCCAACCAATCAAATTTCAGTGAAGTGCCCAAAGTTGTTTAGCCAACTAATAAGAAAACGTTATTATAAAACTTTGGGGACTAGTGTAATATTCAGCCCAATGTCCCCTCAACCCCTGCATCAAACACATTATTCTGTATTTTGTGTGGTTTTGTTAGAGTGTAATTTGCTGTAAGGTGTGGCCGATCTTTAGTATATGATTATATACCTTTTTATTCTCAGGGGTAAAGGAATGAAATATTTTCTTAATTTAGGGTCGGTCCGTCCAGCCGTTCCAAACGGATAGCTCTTAAAGTCAATTTAGGCATGTTAGCATTGTCCCATCGATTTTAAACTTGCATGGGGATCTATATAACAGTTATACACAATTTAGAAAGCGTAGCAACTCTATAATAAATACCAGAAAGCTCGTATGTCCCTTTTAAACCTGATGAATTTGGACTTTTTAAAAACAACATTTTTTTGATATAATCATCCTATTCACTTGATTTTTACCCTAGCTACTATTGAAATGTGTTAAGCGAAGCATCTCTATACTCAAGATTTAAAATGTAAGTATGTCCGTATTAAGCAGTGAAGATGCTTTAAAATAAACTCTGTTTGTCAGTCACTAAGTAAAAATGCTTTGTTAGACTTTATATGATACCTTTAAAAATGTGTTGCATCAAAAACTTTAGTTACTTTTGATAAATTTTGATAATTGGTTCCAAAATAGAAGTGCTAAAATTTTTTAACAAATAATTATAATCTATAGAAGGGGAAATTCATTGGGGATGTAAATCTAATTACCGTTCATTTTATAATCCCTTATATAATCAAGGTATCTAAAGGGATAAGACATTCCCCAATGACGATACACAAAATTATTCCTTCTGTAGATTACAAATAGAGGCAATTAGACAACTAACTATATGAACCATCCCATCAAATTTCTATAAGTTTCCCCAAGGTTGTTAAGCCAACAAATAAGAGAGCATTATCATATAAGACTTTGGGGACTAGTGTAATAACCAGCCCAATTTCCCCTTCCTCCCTGAAATAATCTGTAATTTACCCTTCCCTTTATCCTCTGTTGTTGAACCGATCCATCTTGACATGAATCTTTTGATTGCTTTTACAACAGCTGGGATATCGAATTGGCTGCAGTGTAATTGAGAGAATAATCTTCTGTCTTTTCAGGAGAAATTAAAATGTAAATAACACTGGTACCCATAGTTTTATAACTAAGTTATCTTATTTTATTATTTGGGTAAAAACCTAAATTTTCTATCGGGTGTTTTTCAAGTAGTAGTGTTCAAATTTTTCAGCCTATAATTATGCGGATGGGATAATTTTTGTGGGACATTAGCAGTTGCGTGTCCAGCGATTCCTTATGGGGGTTGTGGTAACCCTGTTTGGTACAAAGTGGGGGTGGGTGGTTGCAGTTGTCCCTAACATCTCGTTGTAGGGGCGGGGAAACACTTTCAAAGACACCCCTCCGAGCACCTTATTTGGGTATAGAAAATACGTGGATATTATGACAGGGGAAAAATGGTCTTTAATTTTTAAGTTGCCGACACGGGCATCATTATTGGTCAGTTCGTTTATCCAGTAGGAGAGAAAGGGAGCGGGTAAAGGGGATTGGTTATTTTAGCCAGCTATAAGTTTCATTTTTTAGGAGTACATTCCATTTTAATAATATATCCATTGCCACTGTACATCCCATACATCTCAACTAAACCGCAGCCTATTCAAACTCCGCACTGTAAAAGCAACGTAATAATTATGTACTTTAAAGGCGCAAATTAGCTGAATCTTGGCTATTTATAATCAATTTATACACGCACATACTAAAAGGATGAAAAATAATCAGGGAAATAATGGACTGATACCCAAAGTTTTATAATCAAGTTTTCCTATGTGTTGGCCTACCAACTTTGGGTACTTTTACAAAATCGTGACTGGTTGGGTGTTCACACGTTTAAAGCAATGATTTTAATCTACAGACGGGGTAATTTTGTTCATCAATTTACCTTCTTTTGTCTCATCCTAGCTCTTACTTTCTTGTTCATTGACAGATTGCAATAAATAATCACTTTATTATACAAAGCTTTTTAATGAAAATATCATATTCTGTGATTTATTGACAATGCTTGTCAGACGTTAATAAACAATTAAATAAACTTAATTCATATTGACCGGGTTACCCTTATTTTCTAGCCTGTAGTATTCAATTTCTTGATTATTAGCTAATTTTATTTAATTTACCGCTTTCATTTTGGCAACAAGGGTTGCTTTACAGGGATCTAAAGAGATAAGACAATTGCCAATAAATAATTGTACTTATCAAACGATGATTCACTAAGTTACATCTTCTGTAGATTACAATGTGTGGTTGAAACCTTTGGCCACTAAACGTTTGCACCAAACAATCATAATCAAATAAAAGTCCTAAAGTTTTTCAGCCAATGAATAAGAAAATCGTATTATAAACCTTTTGGGACTAGTGTAATAAACATCCCAATGTCCACTCCCTCCCTGGTTGATTTACCTTTCTCATGGATAGGGGTCATGCATTCACATACTTAAAATATGTTATGTAGAATGTTACACACACAACCAAAACATTCATTACATGGCCTTTGTCTAGAAGTCTTAGCTGTTGAACCTGTTTATGGGCTATGTATTTACCTTTGTCTTATTATTAATGTCACGGACCTAGCACATCGTAGTAGGTCAGCTGAATTGTGTGTTTCCGATTGTGTACATAGCACACTCATCCTATCTCAATATTTACTGCGAACTAAAAAAGCTTCAAACATCCAAAAAAATCAAAACTCAAATTTTGAATGTATTAATCGTTTATACATTTTATCGCTTTTCCCTTTGACCGGAATGGCTGAAAATAGCTTTTGCAATAGTTGAGTTATCTGTTGTACAACTTCGGAAATAAGGGAAGAAATAGGCAATAAATTTTCAGTGATCTCGTAGTGGGTATATTTTTAACGTCTCAATTACAACGACGTATGGCATAAGTATAATTGGTAACTTGCAGGTGCTGGGTTCGAGTCTGGGCAGACTGTGTCATACTAGAGACACAAACAGGCCCCTAATAATAAGAATAAGGGGCATGCCCTGGCCGATAAACCGAATCAACTCTTTATTATGCACAGTTAGGACTTCTAGACATAAGAAAATCAGAGGGTTGTTTAAGATATTAATTACAGGATTTAAATTGATTAAAATGGCTGAATACCTGCCCCTACCTCTGGTTATAATAGTTTTTCTTTGTGTAATATATTCTTTTATCCACATCTACTTGAAGAGGTTTCACTAATAGATTTTATTTAGAGTGATTTCAATAACTTGAATTTAGGAGGTTTCCCTAAAAATGCCTAGTCGAGCCCAGAATCCCTTTACCCTTATTTAAAATTATTTTTTTGAATAAAGGTAGTCGTTAGTTTTTTTTAAATTTTAAGGCAGGTTAGGTTTGTTTATATTGTCTACAAGGTAGGGTTACCCGCCCCTTAACCCCCCCTCCCCCCTACCACCTTTAGGGTTTAAGCACACGAATCCTCCCCCCTCACAATCGACAGTAATAGTTCTATTCTTCAATTTGAAATTCTGCACTTTTATTATCCGTTAACTATCCAAATTATTTCAGATTTTGTTTATACGAAATAGAAAAAAAATAGATACACTACTCTAAAGAATAACCTCTTTTGTATGACCCCCTACTTAATTATAATTATTTGAAAGAAGTTGTATCAACTTTTTTTTTTATAGCTAGCCGGTTCTTTTAGTAAGTAGTAGATGTAAAATTTTTCATAGAATTCAAATATGCAATCGGTTTTTTTGTAGACCTCTTATTTTTTAAGTAATTTAAGTTTTTTAAAAAAATAATTAAGTCGGTTTTAAGGTACTAA